>KZ651633.1:86544-127882 GCA_001010745.2 Gerris buenoi
TATTATACGCGAGATTTTAGGTAAATACTTACTCCTTTTTTAAACCTGCAAGAAAGTAGAAGGGTCTGAAATAGTTTTCGAATTAAGTGATCGACGTTGTGTCTAAGTCGGCAATTCTGTTTGAAATCAGTATTATATCTTGCATCTAAATCGGTTATTTGCAGTGGTTTTTGTATTTAATTTGTTTGCTTTTTTACGTGTACAGTGGCAGACAAATCTGGACGAGTATAAACTGCTAAGATTTTTGAATGTGTTAAGTTTTTATTATTTTTTTCTTTTGGTTTATTGTTTTTATTAAGTGTATTAATTGTTTTTATATAAGTGGCGAAATTTTAAGTTATAAATATTTTCTTTAATTAGGTATAGGTAGTTACCTACCTATATATTTTAAATTTTTGCTTTAAAGACAGTGTGTGAAATAATTTGTAATTTGTTTTTATGAGATATCTCTGAAGTGATTACCTGAGTACCGCGTACCGTACTACTATAATAATACATGTAATTATTATAGCATTATATAATTATAGCAGGTATATTTAAGTGCACACTGTCAACTTTCAAAGTAAACAACAGGTGAATTGTGCGTTTTGTGAATGGCAAGGAAGAAGAGCAAACTACGTACCTAGACAGACCATCAGTAGAATTACTAAGTAAACGTTACAATAAGGATAGCCTGTTATCCGGTTAACATAAAAAAGTTCGATTGGGGAAATTTTAATGAAAAAAAAAGTATGTCCTGGGGAAATTTGGGGTAGTCAAACATATTCTGCACCCCTGGATGTATCAGGTAAACATAAAACTGCGCATGCCCAAATGCGATCTTTAATACATACAGTCAGGTGTTTAAATGCAACATGAGGTGTGTTCAATACGATACAGTCCCAGGCTTGTGGTGTATCAGCTTTGGGATGAGCCTAAATACGGCGCGTTATATGCAAAAATACCGTATTCAGATCGTTTTCAATGCACTATCTAAACGTAACATTGATAAATAAAAGCAAAACATTATTAAATTACGATGATAGGAGAGAAATATATGTGTCACTTTATTTGCTAGACTATTTCATTTTGATACCTAATTAACAAGATAAAAAAGTACAAACTAATCGTGAAATAGAACTCAAAACTTACTTAAGTGCGTAAAAAATTTGATAAACATTTCCTCAAGTGCAAATGGAACAATCTAATTCATTTGAAAGAAACAAATATTACATAGAACTTATGTCGGAATCACCCGGAGTACGAGAACGCTTAGTGTTAGGATTTAACTTGCGCGACGTTTGCATTAAATTAATTTTGTGTATATGTGGGAAAAAGGTATCTCTTTATTTGTAATTTGTAATATACATGAAAACAATCTTTCTTTAATGTATATTATGTACGTATATAAGAATATTTCTTTGCTATAAGTCTTCTAAAATTCACTAATTTTAGGTGATTTGGAATCTATTATAATTTAAAAAAAAATAGTTTTGCCCCTTTGTGGAGAAAATAAATAGTGAATTAGCACCTTAATGTCCTGGTGGTCTGATACTTTTTTCAATCTTCGTGAACCAACCCCCTTTGTGAAGTCCAAATGAAGTTTAAATTAAGTTACGTGGGTTGAAAGGGTTGCATGTCCGTCTTACTGAAGTTAATACATTTTTACTATTCAGCGTTATATCATCTTGAATATATTTAACTTATTTGTTGCTAATATTATATTTAATAATATTATAACAGTTTTTTTTTTTTTTTTTTTTTTAGTATTGGCTCGTGGAACCATACAGCCATAATTCTAGTAAAACCATTTAATAGGTTGTTAATTTAATTTTGTCTTAATCATAAACTAAATTCATATTTAGTATGCCACAGAATAATGTTTAAATAACAAAATGTTACATAATTTAATACCTTCTAATTTTAATGGCTTAAAAGAAGAATGCTCCTAATGTGACTTTGTGGGAAAAATTATACATTTTTATAAGTACGGCAAATTATAAGAGTGAATAAAAAAAAGGAAGAAAGTCAGCACTATAGAGAAGTAATAAGCGAAGGTATTCTTTTTATCATATCTTTCACTTCAAGAGGTGGGTTGCTTTCGCGCTTCCAATTTATGCTTCAAATTAGAGGCAACAGCTTGCTTCACACATTGTCACTTCCAAAACAATATTATATCTTTTAAAATAGAGATTAAAAATATAGTTATTAAAACTTGCAGACGGGAAGTAAAAAAGACTAAAACTCTACGAAGAGAAGATAAAACTTTAAAGAGTTAACAAAATTAGTGTATTGTTCAACTAAGAGACACACAAACATTTCCCATTATATTAATTTGGTGTAAGCCATGTCTTTAAGGATTTATAGAGTTTAATAAGTTGCTTCCACTCATGGGAGCATATTCATTTTTTGTAAAAATGAGTCCTTATCGAAATTTTACTTTAAAACATTTATAAATAAAACTCATTATTTTTTATAATCTACTTCAATGTTTTTTTAGTTACTTAAAATATAATATTTTCTAACATAAAGTTTTTATTTTTAATTTTTTTAATTTGCATTAAATATTTACAAACTTTTTCCTTATTATTTTTTTAAAACATTCTTTCTCGTTTAACTAAGTACCTAAAAATATTTTTTTTAGTGAAGTACTTTAAATTTAGTTTAATATTATATTTATTTTCTTTAGCCTGAGGGTTAAGCCGAATAGACCTTCTTGAAAAATGTAAAAGGATAAAACACTAATAGATTCTCTACACATTTTAACCAGCTTAAAAAAAATATTTTCATTTTAACAAGTTAAGAATATACAAATCCTTTTTTTTGTTTCTTAATCGTATTATTAACAATTTATCGTTCAAACAAGAATTTTTAATAATAACCATCAAGATGTAATCGTCTAGAACGATCAGGTTGAGAATGATCCAAGAAAGGACCGAAATATTGCAAAAGTGAGGCTTCTATTTCTTTAATTGACCCAGAACTTCTAAAGAATTGAAAATCACAAGGAACGCATTCTACTAATTTAACCTGTTTAGATTTCCAACGAGCGTAAATTTGAATTATATATTTGATTTATTGCATATTTCACAATAAAGTTCTTAACAATCAAAATAAAATAATAGTAAAATATATTTTATTTTAGAATATTTTTTATTTTAAAAATAAAATTATTTTAGAGAATCACTCTCTTCAAAAATGAGGGAGGGATATAAATCTTTAGAATCCAGGTAAGGTATCCAGGTGATCCAGGTAACAAAATTCTTAATAGTAAAATATATAAAATAATATATAAAATTATTTGTAGAGAAGAGGGTGAAAATGAGGGAAGGATATAAATGTTTAGAATCCAGGTTAGTTTTATAATCCGGTAGAGAGCTCTGATGGTTTGGCCTACTTGAGCAGGTCCGAACTCCTGGACACAAGCCAGCTAACCTTTCCTTTTTTACAGCAAAAATACGCTATAAATTACAAACACACCGACAATGTCAGCAGGGGTAAAAAAACTCCTCCAAGTTTTGATTAAACGAAGGTTTTACCCGCCCTATACTTTCCTATAAACGAATTATAACAAAACTTAAAAAAAAAAAAAAATAAATAAACGAAAAGGTCAATTTACCCCATAAATTGCAACACGAAAAAAATATTTGTCAAAAAATAATTAAAATCTGTTATTAAATTATGCTAGATATTAAGAATTCTCTTCGAAAAAATATTTTTATTTACCATTTTCAACTTGGTAGGTTCATGTTAGATGAGCAGGAGAATAAAGAACAGAAATATAGATAAATATTAAAAGTGTTTTTTTTTTTCTGAAAGTTGTTCAAGTCGACGAATGTTCTGTTTTTTTCTAGATACCATTATTTATCATTGTCAAATTAATTATTAGTGGCTTTACTTGAGATGCTACTACTTTCAGTTCAGTTCAAGATATGATTATTTATCATTCTAAAAATTAATGATCAGTGTCTTTACTTGAGATGCTACTACTTTCAGTTCAGCTCAAGATATGTTTATTTATCACTATAAAATTAATGATCAGTGTCTTTACTTGAGATGCTACTACTTTCAGTTCAGTTCAAGATATGATTATTTATCATTATCAAATTAATGATTAGTGTCTATGCTTGAGATGCTACTACTTTCAGTTCAGTTCAAGATATGATTATTTATCACTATAAAATTAATGATCAGTTTCTTAACCTGAGATCCTACTTCTTGGGTTCATAATGCTCTAACCACACCATATCCGCTTCAGAGTGTCCATAGGAGGGATTGATGACAACTTGCATCATGAAAACGTTTGGGGATCAAATTTTGGGGTTTTCAGAGATTGGGGGGGGGGGGTAAATATTTTAAGAGACATGAAGTTTTGGGGGGAATTTGCACCATTGGCCTTGGTGGAGGGAGGGGAATATGTCCTAGAACTCTTCACCATGGGTTTAGTAAAATCCTAGGTTCGAACAAGTAGTTCGTCCTCGCCATACAACCATTACCATTTAATGTTACGGCACAGGAGCTAATTAAAAATCAATAATGATTTATAAAGATTAAATTTTAATGACCATATAATAGTTTTAGAGAATAATAGTAAAATAATAACTATAACTTAATTACTATATTCTATTGAATTCAGGTATACCATATTTACCAAGTATGGAAACTAATTATATAAATGGCTTTGTCTAGATAGGTAGTTCCAATCAAAGCACTATCAGATAATTAGGTTATTAAGCGGATTCCCGTAAAGTCGATTTCTATTGTAAAGGCATATTCTTGCCTTTTATCACTATAAAAGAAGAGAAGATTCTGCCATTTAATGTGACATATAGCTTCCTCGCGCTCTATTTTGGATAAATGGTCACATAAGAACAAAATATTTTATTCCAATAGGATTTAAAGGATTGGTTCTTTGAGCCTTTCAATTTCAAGTGGGGTCACTTTTTTCATTCAATATTAATTGTGTGCAGACGATTGAGATTGAAGTTAATATGGAACCGTATGTGGGCTACTTTTAACAAACCAATTTCATAAATACTTCTAAACTTACCAAGTGTTCATAAAATAAATGACCTATTTTAATTATTCGTAAGATCATTGTCATTATTATTTATTTTTATATGTAAGCAGTCGCTTTTAATTAATGTAGGACAAATAATGAGTTTATTATGAGCCTTCTCAACTACATTAAATTCGGACTTTTTTTTTTTTTTGTTTATGGAATAAGTGACTCTCTAGAACCAAAGTCATAACAATGACATGCGTTATCTGATTTATATCCAGAAAGAAATAATTTTTTAATAAACTAGGGGGCTCTGCCCCCTACTCGCTTCGCTCTTCAACCCCACCAAAGCGGCCGCTGCCTAGTATGGATTATTAAAATTATTTTGTCTATTTACTATGAGAATCAGGGACCGTTTTAAAAGTTTAAGTCCACTTTTAATTTTTGCACTTAATTAAAAATTCGTCAAAAAATGAAAGAGAGCAATGCATTCTAAAACTTAAGTTTCATTTTTAATGCGTGAGAGCCTCACACATATTTTTTTTTATTTGTTACCAACAAAAATAATGGTTTGTTTTGATTTGATGGAGTTCAAAAAAATATAATAACTTATCTAAATAGTGACCGATAATTTTTTATTTGCTACCAATAAAAGTATAGGTTTGTTTTGATTTGTTGGTCTTTAAATAGATCTAATGATTTATCAAAATAGTAGCCGACAATTTTATTATCATTATATTTTTGATTTGTTTTGTATTAAAAGCTGTCACTTTTTGATTAAGGCATGTAAACAAACAATGCGCTTTCTTTAATACACTAACCAACCGTCCCTTGTTTTTGTTTATTGCCTTGGGATTGACGTCTCAGTTCACAGTTCCCCGTGTCATTCCGCTCAACGCGTCTATTTACTATGAGAACCTCCCCTTTCTCCCCCCGAAAACCTCTCCCTAATCCCTCTTATCTCTATCTCACTCTTACAAACATTTAAGTATATATCCCTCTCACCGAACTTGTTTGTTTACAAAACTTTTTTAATAATATAGATAGATGTTAAGTAAATTAATTACATTGGCATCCTTTTCTTTGATTGTATACATATTTTCTTCATTTATTTAAAATTTCTCAACTATATTTGATTGTTGGAAGAAAAACGTCGGTTTAAACTTTCATCCTATATAGAATTAATTAATGTCTGTTAAACAGGGTACAAACTGGAGCTTTCAATAATTCGTACTATTATGTGTAGGTCTTAATGTACAAACCAGGCATAACAGTTACCAGTTGTAAACAGCTAATATCAATCAATAACTCATTATCATAGATTGAACTTGAATATGCTAAAATATCATGGAGTGCACCATAAGTGTTAAGCTTCAAAAATCATTAATTAATGCAACCATTATATAGTTGTCAGGTTATAATATCTCTCATCATACCAACTACGCATGTCTCAATTCTGTTGTCAATGCAATACCCGTTTCCATGCAATTTTTTTTTTCAAATCAGTTTAAATCGAAAACCAAAAATTTGTTGTTGTAACCTTGAATTAAAAACATTTTCAACGGGGTTTTAAATACCAAAACAGTTTTGAAAACTTATGGAAACATTGTCGGAAACAATGGGGAATATAGTGGAAACAAAGGGGTTTTAAATACCAAAACAGTTTTGAAAACTTATGGAAACATAGTCGAGGAATGTCTGTTTATTGTCAAAAAATAGAGTATTCCTTCAATCAATTTAATTGGATATTGATAAGATCTCTAATGAAGACAAATTATAATTTGATTCGTCTAAAACATTAGTAAAGTTTTTTTAAAATAATAATCTGATTTATTTTATTCTAATAAAAAATAATAATAATAAAACACGCACCTACACAAAACTCTATGACCCAAATTAATTTGTTCTATCTAAAAAAAAAAAATATAATGTTCAAAAGTAATAACGTAAGTTCAAACCAGGTAGTATCAAATATTGGATTTCTTAGTACTTTTCTACGCTAAACCAAGAAATATAACTGAGTGAAATTTGTTTTTGAAAAAATTCAAGGAAAGAAGCTAACCTGTGGATTATAGAAAATAAATACTTTTGGGGGGCACCTGCAANTTCCTATAAAATTACCTATATAATTACAAGCGTGCATAAATTTATACTATAAATATATATAACAAGAATAAATAAAAATAAAAAATAAATTTACTGAGGATTGCGCAAAGTCAAAGCTTAAATAATAACTTAAAACAAAGAATTTTAAAAGTTTCTACTGCATTATGTAAATATTAAATGACTAACACGTCAAATGAAATTAATCAATTTATTTATTAATTTTATATCTAATTAAAAAAAAAAGGTTTTACTTAATAAAAAGGTTTACATACCTTACTATAGTTAATTTATCATAATTATTTTCACTAAAAATATTAACTTCTGTTATATTTTTGTAAAAATAAGAATAGGAATAAGATAAACATAAAAAAAATAAAAATCCAATAAGACTTCTATCTACGTCGAATAAGGCAATCCTTTTTACCTCAATATTGTATCTTGTTAGAGATACAGGAATGGATAAAGGAAAATATATTCTAAATAAAAGATATCCTTGAGTAGATATCGCCATCGATAGATAAAAAATATATTCAGATACGTATTTCTAAAAGCAAAAGGAATGGAGACAACTAAAAAAGATTTAAAGAAGAGATCCAAAAAGATACAGATATAGATTCAAATGTAGGAAGACTTGAGACAAAGGACGACTAAAATCAGAAATATATACGTATTCAAATAAGAGTATTCATTCTATTTTTAATGAAATTTATTTTTATTATAGTGAAACATTTAAAAGTTACGTTTTGCATAAACATATTATTTCCTTTTATCTGTTAGAATTTGTAAGTGGTATGTACATATTTGATATTACTGGTTATGTATTATGTGTGTTATGTATTTGTATGTAACAATGGGCAAGAAAGGCCGGATATTATTCAAAAATGCATATAATATGATAGACCGACCGACAAACAGATAAAGACCAAAATATTTCCTGGTGTGTGGAATGTATTTTGGTTAAAGAAATTTAATATTTGCAGAATATAATAATTGCATTATTTAAAATTATCACAATGCTACTGTTACCTTAAAATAAACTAGGTGTGGGTGTGCAATGTGCAATGCAGTTGTCTGCTTGAAATATTGAGCTGAGCGTGTATTTTAATTATAAACAATTAACTTTTTATATTTATACACAGCTAAAATCGGATCCAAAAATATTAATATTTCTAATTTTTAATTAAAAAGTTTTTTTTTTTTCTTTTTTTCTATTTCACCCCCTTTTAAAGTAAAATATGAGAAAGTGAACATAACCACAATAACTGTAATCTTTAAGATCGTTCCACCGACATGCATCTATAATATTTTAACTTTTGTACCCCGTACCCCCGTAACCCTGTATATCAATTTGGGCCATTTCTGATTTATACCTTCCTGTGGTTGGTCACTATGATTGCGCCGAATTTTGAGCGGATCGGTTCAGCCGTTAAGGAGGAGTATGTATCCAACCAAATGCAAAGTGTAGTATAAAGACGCGTCCACACAATGCCGAAGGAAGCCGATCCCGATCGGCCTTTGCCGTTCGGTACGTTCGTCACAGTACATTCGGGTCGGCATGACGTACACATTATTATGGTAGTGTGGACGCCCCGATCGGTGCCGAACTATCTCAGGAGTACCCGCAGGGTAGTAAAAAATAGTCTGCAAACCTCACTTTATGAAAACTATCTGTTGACTGAAGCCGATCGGCACGTCCACCCTAAATACTTTGGTTCGGCTTTCTTTGATCAGGACCTAGCCAATTCGGGTTGGATTCGGTACGATTCGGTTCGGCATTCGGCACGTCGGCAAAGCCGACCGGTACGTCCACCCTAATTCGGCTTTGCCGATCGGCATAGTGTGGACGCGCCTTAAGAGCTTCGCTTCGCTCAGCTCAATAAATACCTTGAATAAAGGAATACAATAGTTTAGGCTCTTAAGTGATTTTTATATTTTTATTTTAGCATTTTATTGCTTTTAAAGTCTAGAATAAGTATTTCTTCAAAATCTATTAGAATTTGCCTGGTTCCTTTTCTTCAAGCATAGGTCTCTTTCCCTATTTCCTAAATTAGATTTGAAAGCCATTGCTCTCTTTCATCTTAAAGGTTCAATGGTTTTCAAATCTAATTAACCCACTGCACCAGCCCTTCTACATCCCCAACTCTTATACCGTAAGATTTAGTTGCTTTACAAGAACGAATTTTTCTACATCGTAGAGGCCCTCTGATCTCTACATTCCATTAGTTGATTTTTTAATGACAAACATCCTAGCGACTATTTGATCCATATTATAGTTGTTATTTTAAATTTTCGGTGATACGTATTGAACTACATCTAGGGACGCTGTTTCCTAAAAATCGACTTTCAACTTAAAAAGATCGATAAGAAGGAATTGCTTTTATTAATGTTATCTCATTCATAATGGTAGAGTGTCGCTGCATTGATGCAGCGAAATCATGAGTCCAACAAAATGTTTACAGAAATCACTATATTTAACCTTTTTTAACAATATATACGCTCTTTTTGATTCTTAAAAGATTCCTTAAAAAGATTCCGTACGATTCCGTAAAAATATAATTTAGACTCACAGAAACGTCAAAAATTAAACAAACATAATGCAAAGCAAAAAACAAAACAAAAAATAAAATAACTATTTAATCGCGGGCAGCGACANAATATCATGGAGTGCACCATAAGTGTTAAGCTTCAAAAATCATTAATTAATGCAACCATTATATAGTTGTCAGGTTATAATATCTCTCATCATACCAACTACGCATGTCTCAATTCTGTTGTCAATGCAATACCCGTTTCCATGCAATTTTTTTTTTCAAATCAGTTTAAATCGAAAACCAAAAATTTGTTGTTGTAACCTTGAATTAAAAACATTTTCAACGGGGTTTTAAATACCAAAACAGTTTTGAAAACTTATGGAAACATTGTCGGAAACAATGGGGAATATAGTGGAAACAAAGGGGTTTTAAATACCAAAACAGTTTTGAAAACTTATGGAAACATAGTCGGAAACAATGGGGAATATAGTGGAAACAATGGGGTTTTAAATACCAAAACAGTTTTGAAAACTTATGGAAACATTGTCGGAAACAATGGGGAATATAGTGGAAACAATGGGGTTTTAAATACCAAAACAGTTTTGAAAACTTATGGAAACATAGTCGGAAACAATGGGGAATATAGTGGAAACAATGGGGTTTTAAATACCAAAACAGTTTTGAAAACTTATGGAAACATTGTCGGAAACAATGGGGAATATAGTGGAAACAATGGGGTTTTAAATACCAAAACAGTTTTGAAAACTTATGGAAACATAGTCGAGGAATGTCTGTTTATTGTCAAAAAATAGAGTATTCCTTCAATCAATTTAATTGGATATTGATAAGATCTCTAATGAAGACAAATTATAATTTGATTCGTCTAAAACATTAGTAAAGTTTTTTTAAAATAATAATCTGATTTATTTTATTCTAATAAAAAATAATAATAATAATAATAATAATTTTAGCAAGAGCTAGTGTAAGTAATTCGGGAATAAATAAAACACAATGAGCTAAATTGATCGAAAGCAAAAGGTAAAAAAAATGGTGTAGGTAAATCATCGCTACTGGTGCTAACTAGTGCTTAATACAGATCAGTATTCTGATGATGACCAACTAAAGTAGTCGAAACCAGTCACTATTAAACATTAGCTACGGTATTTATCAGTGTTAGTCTAGTGTTTAAAACAGATCAGTTAACTCATGATGACCAATTAAAACAGTCAAAACCAGTCATTCTTAAACATTGTTACTGTATTTATTAGTGGTTGGCTAGTGTTTAATACAGATCAGTTTACTGATGATGACCAACTAAAGTGGCCGAAGCCAGTCTGCAAAACATTAGCTACTGCGTGGTTGTCTATGATTAGTCGATATATGTTTAATATACTCGTGTGTGTGTATATTGCTTTTTTTGTAGGTTTATAGCTTATGGAAATAGCAAAAAATGGACTAAAAATAAGTTTCAAAAATGGCTTATTTTATTCGGGCTTAAAGAGCGAATTACGAATGAAGTTACTTTTTTCGGCTCTTGGCCTCTGAATGCCTGTTACAAGGCAAAAATAGAAAGATAAATGTTTATAGAATTCCCTTACAAAGTTCTTTTTGGTCACGAGTGGATGTAATATAAATATTTAAAAGGGTAAATTTGTAAGTAGTAAAGAGTTTTAATTAAATCTAATGTTTACATCCTTCTTTCTATTTCTAGTCTTATATTTTTATAATGAATAATGATGATTTAAAATATTCCGTTTAAAAATATTGTATTATCAAGACAAATTGCAGTAAGACTTTTCGTTCTGTCGAAAAGTTTTTTTTTAGAAGAAAAGCTGAAGGTCAAGTCGTGATTTATTAAATCAAAGTATGACGTTACACCAAGAAAGCAGTTACTTCTTGAAAGACGAGACGAGTCTAAATAAATTAAAGTACTTAATGGGTTTCAATTAATTACGACAAAGAGCCTGTGCCCTCGACTTTGGTTTAAATTAGCCAATTCGTTTCACGGTCGCTTATTTCGTCTACTAAGATAAATTCGTTATCCAAGGTGTATCGCAAGAAAATTGAATTGGTTCCCAGTGTCTCTACAGTATAGTTGGACACTAAACTCTTGTATTTTTTCTCTCTCTCTTTTATTTCATTTTTTTTCCCGAAAAACCTATTTTGTTGGTACGTCCAAGCCCATGAGATTCAGTGTTCCGCTTCTCTAAGTGACCGAAACAACTCCAAACCTCGTCTCTATCCATTTATATATTTATTTTTTATATTTATTTCTAGCTCTGTTCTGTATGAGGGGACAACAATTTTACTTTGATACATTTTTCCCCCTCGGTGCGGAGAACGGTTTTAACGCAATTCACCGTACTAATTTGGCATCAAAGTCAGTTTCAGCCGAGCATTACTTCTATTGTAATGTGCGTTGGAGCTCTAAATATGTTATTTTTTACGATTGTGCTTATAAGTAATACATAAAAGATAATGACACTCGTGAGATTTTCCATTTCCCATAGTTCTTTCTAAATAAAATAAAATTCGCTCGTAGTCCAGTCGACATAGACTTAAATCAGGGGGGTACCTTAAAAAAAATTCCGAATTTAATGAAACTTTGGGATATTGTTAATGGGTGTCCACTAGTGATACACCCAATTTTCCGAACAAAAAAACCTTGTGCTAACTTGAGGGGGGGTCAAAAACCACAAAATGTTGGCACTTTTTTCAGTTGTTTCAAAATATTTCAAAAACGGTTAATTTTAGCGGAAAACTTTGTGGTAGTAATTTGTAGAGAATTAAATTTCCTTCATATTTCACTGATCAAACTTATTTTTTGACCACATAGGTTCCGAGATATGGCACTTCGAAAATTGACAATGTTTTTCAAAAAATAGTGTTGCTCTCGTTTCGGGCCAAATATCGGCATAAAACAGCCCCCCTACGAGAAAAGTCATAAGGAATTTTTAGTACATTTAATCGGCTTCCTTTTAAGTGCAAAATGAAGTCTGTAGGCACAGTAGTTCAGTTGCAATCGTAAAAAAACACAAAAACGGAATATTAGACCAGTCAAATTAGACCTATAATTCGCGAAGCTTGATGCCGTTGTGATGTTTTGATATGTTGCTCGGACAAGGTAGGGTAGTGTGATCATAAGTTTGCAGCTTCTGACAACCTGTGCTAGCTGCGTAATATGTGGAAAAGTGAAAAAAAAAATTTCAGTTGTTGCTATATATCTCGTAAACTATGCATTTTTCTTTAGTCGAATGCCAAAACCTGTTATAATAAGTGGTTTAGATTCATTTCTTTAACATTTCAATTTTATATTTTTTGGTTCTTTTTACTATTACAACAGAACTATTTTGTCTACAGGCTTCATTTTGAGCTTGCTTGAAAGCCAATCAAATTTACTACAACTTCTTTTCTTATGACTTTTCTCGAAGGTGAAAGGTTGCATTTATTGTACTCAAAAAATAGTAAGAACGTCTAACATCGAACAACGCATATTTTACAAGGTTTATAACAACAGCTGAAAAAAGTCCGAACATTTTTCAGTTTTCCACATATTACGCAGCTAGCACAGGTTTTCAGAAGCTGCAAACTTAGGATCACACTACCCTACCTTGTCCGAGCAACATATCAAAAAATCAGAACGGCATCAAGCTTTGCGAATTATAGGTCTAATTTGACTGGCCTAATATTCCGTTTTTGTGTTTTTACGATTGCAACTGAACTACTGGGCCTACAGACTTCATTGCCTTCAAGGAAGCCGATTAAATTTACTAAAAATTCCTTATAACTTTTCTCGTAGGGGGGCTGTTTTATGCCGATATTTGGCCCGAAACGAGAGCAACACTATTTTTTTAAAAACATTGTCAATTTTCGAAGTGCCATATCTCGGAACCTATGTGGTCAAAAAATAAGTTTGACCAGTGAAATATAAAGGAAATTTAATTCTCTACAAATTACTATCACAAAGTTTTCCGCTAAAATTAACCGTTTTTGAAATATTTTGAAAAAAATGAATAAAGTGCCAAATTTTTGTGGTTTTTGACCCCCCTCAAGTTAGCACAAGACTTTTTTGTTCGGAAAATTGGGTGTATCACTAGTGGACACCCATTAACAATATCCCAAAGTTTCATTAAATTCGGAATTGTTTCAAGGTCGAAAGTGTTTGTCGACTGGACTATCGGTAGAGTCATTTTAAAAGGTCGTAATTTTTATTAAATACTTTAAATTGATTTGAAATTTTTACTTTTATTATTAAGATAAGAGTATTATAAGTATAATACTTAATTATAATTCTCATCAATTAATTATAATTCTCTCTAAAGCTTTAGTACTATGTTAAAGTCCAAAAATAGCATTGGGCCTACAAGATTAAAATCATATCCTCCGGTGAGGCGGGTATTATGAATATTCGAAATTTCTAATTAAAACACAAATAACTTCGCATACTTATAGCTTGAAGACTATGAATGATAGTCTTTAAAATTGAGAGTTTCTATATTTCATTGCTTCCCAGCTTTTTGAAGGTCACAGGAAAATAAAAATTGTGTGATCATCCTCTTGAACTAAATTCATTTTCATTAGCAACAACATTTTCAGTAATGCGTTTTAAACATCAGAGAACATTTTTGTTTGACCGACAGTCAGTCGCTCTATCTGTAAGGACATGCGTGAAAGCTCATATTGTGAACTATTTGTCCGATTTTAATAAAATTTGAATGGTTCGTCAGATCGTCATCATCAGAGACGAACATATTATGGTCCCAAATAAATTTCAACCAATTTTTCTTCCAAGCTTACCGTAGGTAGCGGAAGCTATGTGATCGTTTTGAAGAACAAAATTCCAATACAAAAATCCGTTTTAAACATCAAGGCGACATTTTTGGTTCTGTGTGTCTGTCTGTCTGTCTGTCGGCCTGTCGCACAATTTTTGAGAACTAACATATCTTAAAAGCTACTTATCTGATTTCATGGAAAGAATGGTAGGTTCCGTTAAATATTTATAGTTTATGAAAGTAACCCGCAGATAGCCCCAGCTTAATTTGAACCGTCAGCGCTCTTTAACATTTGCTAAATTGATACTTTAATTCGTGTAAAAAATCAAAAGAATTTTGTTAGATTTAAAAAAAAAACGGGGGAAACAATTAAACCAATAAGACAATAATTGCTTGCAAAAGCATAAAATCAATAAAGTACGTAGGTAGGATGCGAGGAAGCTATGTTTTACACCAATTGGCAGTCTATTTAATACAAATTAATGTGACCCCAATTAAAATAGGAGCAGGGGAGACATTATTTTTATGGATTTTTTTTAACGCAGTATCATTTATAAATTAAATCCATTTTACCGCTTTTTATTGTATACTTACTTATTTAGTCGTAGATTTCTTCTATACCAAATTAAGAATTTTAGCTGAGGTTTATAATATTTATCATTTCACATTGTAATGAAAAAATTACCTTCTTGATTACATTTTCTTTCAAATTTTGCCAAGAATGCAATCACTTAGTTTGTTTCCTTCATTTATTTAATATTATATAAAATTACACTAATATCATTTATTGTTTTCCCAAATAGTTTTGGGTCATTTCTTTTGTATTAATTAGGTTTGGATTGTTAATTAATTGAAGGAAAGCTCAGTGAGGTGGAAATAAGAGCCAAATATTTTGGCTAGAATCCAGGTAATATAGACAATCTAGGTCACCAGATACCAAGGTAAAATTCAAAAGGACTCTTGATAGTTTTACTCTTCGAACAGCCAGTGTAGTCGGATACCTGTCTAATCCACGAAATCCTAAGGAATAAATTAGCACTAATATAAACACAGCTTATGAATACGTTATCTCTCCACAAATCGTAGAAGTTTTCTCTTATTTTTTTTTTTTTTTTTTTTTATTAAAAAAAAAACCCCCCTAGGGAATAAATGGAAATATTCTTAAAATGCAAAATAGCCAACACGGTTAGAACCGATTCTATCCATGAATACTTAAACGCGTAATTCAAAAACAAACACTGCCAATGCAAGTAAAATCTCAACTATCCCGTTCAATTTAAGAGAGATAAAGATAGAAAAAAGCTCTGTTCGATTTAAATAAAAGTGTCAAAAGCGGTACTTGACTCTTTAAATTGAATTTCTCCGGATGGGATTTTCGTGTAGTTTTAACGTCGATGACGAAGCATTTGATAAGAATAGATTTGTAGAATATCGACCATCAGATGATAAAACCAGATACCTAAATGTTCTTTTAAAGCATGGAAGAAATTTTATATTTTTATACATTTCCTTTTTTTAAAATAAAATAATTTATAAGAAGAGTGAAGGAGATTTGTTGAAGTAAAAAGTCCGTGTGTTGTTTACTTTTTAATTTCATGCAAAGCTTTCGCTCAGGGAGCCTTAAACAAAAAAGTAAACAACACACGGACTTTTATTCCAACAAATCTCCTTCACTCAACGTATTAGAACTTTCTACTCTACAAGTCCACATAAAAACCTCTTGAATTAAAATAATTTATATTTAATGTACCTTTGTTTGTCGGTGCTTGTTATCTGTCGTCAAAATCTTTGGATTAACCCTTCTGCAGTCTCCAATCAAGCTGAAACAAAGCACATTATATGAATTAAAGTATATCAATTTAGCAAAAGTTAAAAAGCGCAGACGGTTTAAATTATTCTGAGGGTTACATTCGATACACTATAGGTTTGTTCCAACCACACTTCAAACTACATAGTTTCAAACTGTACGACGCATGTGCATTAGCAAAAAACGTCCAAGTGTGGTCCGATGCGCATGCGTCGGACAGTTCCAAACCAGTTTGAAGTGTGGTTGGAACATACCTTATAAAAGTTTCATACAAAACAGGTAATTTTGAGTATAATTTTGAAGCTATAGGCTATAGGTGTAAATAAATGTGTTTTTGTGCACAGAAACAAATAGGTGCAGAAGGTTGAAACTTATATGGGACCAACAATGGGCTAATTATGACCTACCACCCAAATTTTATTAAAATCGGACTTGTAGTTTTTAAGATATGTTTGTTAGACGCAGACACGGAACCAAAAATGTTTCCTGATGTCTGAAACAGATTTCTGTCTTGGAATTTTTTAAATCGAAGGAAATAATGTTTTCGTTATTCAGAACGATAACATCAAAGAATAAATAAAAAAGAAGCAATAAATAAAAAAAAAATGTATACCAATATTTACCCCCAATATATTTCAATGCACAAAAACTTCGTTTTTTTCAGTTGGAATATCAAAGATGACTATCTTACTGATAAAATTATTTTTTCTTTATTACTCATGAAATGTTCTTGAGTTTCTGAGGGATAGAAAATAGAGAGGGGCAGACAAACAACATCAATTACTTCTACTGGATAAATTAGACCTAGTAAAAGTAACTTGGAAAGGGGGAGAATATTTGGGGGGAAAGGGGCAGGAAGTGAATGTTTGAACTGAAAACTCAATAAAGATCAATCAAAATTCACTTATGCCCTTTATAAAACTCTATTTATAAGAGTAAAATAACACTTTAATGTCGAAGTATTCTACCAGAAAGCGCTAGTAATGTTGATGAAAGGGAGCAAAGCACCAGATGTTTTAATTATTCCTTCGTTTGTACATTAAACCTACTTCGGAAAAAAATATTTTTTTCGAAATTTCCTAAAAGTTTTATCTTTACTTTTGGTTGAAGAATGTTCAGGAATTTTTTCAGATTTTTTGCACTTCACATAAGTGAGATAGAGGGGGGGGGGGACGCACTTTTCACACCCACTTCCAACTTGCCTACGCTTACCCTATCAAAGTTATAACCAAAGAATTATATATTTTTGTAATCAGCTCGACGTACCCTTTCATATGATACCCCTCACGGTGTCGAAATAAAATAAACAATTTTTAACCCTTAAGTTTTTTTGCCCAAATTGTTTTGAAAAATATATTTTTTTTTAAGTCGCTATATTTTTAACATGTGTGGGTAGGTGCAAGACATATACATGCTAAATTTCAAAGTCATCGGACGAAAGCCGTGAGAGCTGTCGACGGACGGACATACGGACCTTTGCAGCAAAATATAAGGGTCCTTGGTTTTGCCTCGGACCCTAAAAATGAAATTTATAATTGATTGTACAAGGTACAGGTACTAATGGGGTACTTTATAATTATAAGCGATAATTCTCGGTCTAGTTCTATTGTCGTAAATGTCGACTACTAGAATTGTTGAAAATTGAAAGCTGAAATCGTGATTAGGTATCGTTACTGACAGAGGAAATTATTCTTCAGTGTAGCTCAGTTGGTGGAGTGCTTTACTGGAATTATAGAGGCCCGTTATTCGAGTCCCGACGCTGGAGTCTATTTTTCTCTGTCTGCATCCCATTGTTAATAATAATAATTATTTGATTTAAATTAAAAAGTATATAATTAATTAATTTATATGACTTGGCGGAGGCACTGCTGTGCCATCTTTGACTGGAACCAACTCAGGACACTTTGGACCTCCCTCTATATTATTTTATTACAGATACTTAGATGAATACAATTAGTTTTAAATTAGAGTTCATAACAAACTGAACTAGAAATAAAAATGTTATACTTCTGCCCATATTAGTTAGTTCATAAATATTTGAGCCTATCCATTGACACTGATCTATTGACTGACCAATTATAATTATAAGAAACTTCTTATAATCTTAGAAACTTGAAAATTTGTATATTGGTAGTGCTGTAAAATAGTAACTTTACAGCCTAAAAAACAAAGCTAAAATCAATTTTTTCATTACGTGGACTTAAAAAAATCTTTTCTTTACTCCTGGCAGTAAAGAAAAAAATGTTTAAGTCCTAGGACGCAAAAAATTTTTATTGTACTATAAGAGCTTATCAAAACTTCCGTAGGAGCGCTATTTTCTTACTGAAATGGCCTTAGTACGATAGAATTCCGCTAGATGTCAATGCGTTTTATTTATCTTTTCTTATAGTGTAACCTCTTTTTAAGGTTTCTTTTTTTTAATCTTAAGTTTGAACTAATATTTGTTATTATTATATTGATTAATATTTAATGTTTTTTAATGTCTGCTACCTCGGAAAAAATAGCATATGCTACACGACTGTGAAGTGTTTTTTCTTTACCTTGGCAATATTTCCTGTCTCGCTTCGCTCGACAGTAAATGTAATTGCCGCGGTAAAGAAAAAACTCACTTCACAGCCTAGTAACATAATATACTATTTTTCGAGGTAGGCTGTGAAATAGTAACTTTACAGCCTAAAAAACAAAGCTAAAATCAATTTTTTCATTACGTGGACTTAAAAAATCTTTTCTTTACTCCTGGCAGTAAAGAAAAAAATTTTTACGTCCTAGGACGCAAAAAATTTTTATTGTACTATAAGAGCTTATCAAAACTTCCGTAGGAGCGCTATTTTCTTACTGAAATGGCCTTAGTACGATAGAATTCCGCTAGATGTCAATGCGTTTTATTTATCTTTTCTTATAGTGTAACCTCTTTTTAAGGTTTCTTTTTTTTAATCTTAAGTTTAAACTAATATTTGTTATTATTATATTGATTATTGATTAATATTTAATGTTTTTTAATTGTCTGCTACCTCGGAAAAAATAGCATATGCTACACGACTGTGAAGTGTTTTTTCTTTACCTTGGCAATATTTCCTGTCTCGCTTCGCTCGACAGTAAATGTAATTGCCGCGGTAAAGAAAAAACTCACTTCACAGCCTAGTAACATAATATACTATTTTTATTTTATTGACAAATTACGATTTTTTTTTTTTTTATAACTAAGGTCTTTTCAATGTGTTTTCATACGGTTGTTTTTCGGTTCAGTGGCAAAGAAATACTTTATCTGAAGTTTGTTTATGTGTTTTGAGAATATCAGACCCATAGGATAATTCAAAGTAAGCTTTTTAGTATTTTAAAAAACACCATCAATAGGGTACTTCTTAAACAATACAGTGTGGCCTACAGACTCTCGCTGTGTGCTGGCTAGTATACACTTGACCTGTTAATTAAGTTTCAGGTAGTTTTCATACTACGAAAAAATTAAATTTTTATTAATTATTATTAACAATGGGAAACAGACAGAGAAAAATAGACTCCAGCGCCGGGACTTGAACCACGGGCCTCTATACTTATCTGATATATTTCGCCTATAATCAACACAACAATTTTTATATACAAATTTAATCTTAATATATCTCAAGAAACATTTTATCGACAAGAAATAATGTTAAAAACACCGACATCAAAAAAGCTTTTTTTCAGACCTATGTAAGAAACGACAAACAGGAGGAGAAAAAAAAATCATAAAACGTGCTTGGTTTTTTTTGTGTTTGACGTAGATGACGAGTATTTTTTTATACTTTAAACACTATAGAAAGAAAAAGCAACTTGTAGCATTCAGAGCATTTACAATAGCTTGACAAACGGGGAAATAAAGTGGAAAACAAAAAAGAAAAAAAAAAAAAAAAGGTGGAAACATATAATAAAACTCGGAACAGGAGCTATGAAGCTCTGAGCAGACTACATGAGACTAAGGTTACGAAAGAAAAACGTGAGAAATACATCTAGCATCGGCGTGATGCGCTCATAAAAATGTGGCAAAACTAGAGGACGAATGAAATGAGTCGGGTTTTATCTGGCGTCCCTCTTACCATGTTTTTTTATGTTCTGCCAGGCGTGAATTCGAAGCCAAAGGGAAAAATAGCTTCAAACATAGCTCACCCTTTTTTTCTCTTCTTCTTTTATTTTGCCGTAAATTCTGCACGATTTTTAACACCACAAAGAAGTAAAACATTTGGATAAAATGTATTTACCAGAAATAGAATATAATCTTTATACAGCTTGAATAGGTAAACGCTACAAACAAATCTTTAGAAGTTTTAAAAAAAATAACATTAGCACTAAACATTGTTTTTCTTTAGACATCAATCAATGATATCGATATCAATCTGCTGCACTCATTGCTTTTGTTTGTTCTTAGGAGAGATATGAGATTACATGATATATAGCTCGCTAAATATCATATACAATTAGGTCAATAATGAAAGGAACATAAAGTACATAATTAGTTAAATTTCCAGGGAATGCACAATAATTATTCACCTACATTGATTAATATTACGCCACGCAAAGATAATATACTAAATAATAGATATTAATTATGTTTTCAATATTGCAACCTTTCCTATATATTTTACATTTACATTTAAAACTAAAATCAAAATGTAATTTATGTGGTCGATTACCTATTAATTTTAATCAGAAGAATTCAAAATTCGGGGAAAACATATTATAAGCTTTCATTATTTTTCCCCTTTTAAATAAATTTACATAAAAGGCTGTTTTATGATTTTATTCACATAAACGATAAAAAATAAGTATTTAAAATATTGAATTGGAATAATTAGGCTAAAATTGAATAGCGAATAACCGTCATATTCTATTGATTATATTTTAAACAAATTATTATAATATGCAAATAATTTTTGTTTGATATACTTGCTGTGGAGATTTGTAATATCGCATTTTTTACAATACAAACCTCTCTCGTAAATAAATATTTTTGAATCCCAAAAAATGTCTGTAGAAATATGTTTCTATAAAACGAAAAAAAAAAAAAAAATGTCAACTACAAAATGTATTGAACGAAGAAATAAAAAACCCAAACGTCAAATTTTCCTTGAATCCATTTTAGGGTGCTTTTTGTTATGTAAGTTCTCAGAACCTCTTATAGAACCTTTAATATTTTATTGAAATACATAGAGCAATGATAAAGATATTCCAAGAACATGGTCAGTCTTATTTTAGTAAAAATAAAACATGAAAGTAACCAAAAAGATTGCACATTATTTTCATTGATTTGCACCGTTTTAAAATCAACTTAGTGAAAAGAAAAATGTTTGTCGTTAATGCGAAGTTGCGTAACCAAAACTACGGAAACCTTTTAAAAATGAAATTTGATATTTATATTCTACAAAGTAAAATCGAGCCAAGATAAATTTCAGAAAAATATTTTTAGATAAAATAGGGGGACAATCTAAAAATCATTCTAACATTTCTCAGAAATGATTGTGACATATTTAATTAAAATAAACAGGTCAAGTGTCTGCTAGTCAGCACACAGCGAGGGTCCGTAGGCAACACTGTATTGTTTGAGTAGTAACCTATTGATGGTGTTTTTTAAAATACTAAAAAGCATACTTTGAACTATCCTATGGGTCTGATATTCTCAAAACACATAAGCAAACTTCTGATGAAGTAGTTTTTTGTCATTGAACCGGAAAACAGCCAAATAAGTAACCATAAAGACCATAATTGTAAAAAACCGTATTTTGTCAATAAAAAATAAAATAACGATAAACGATATTTTCGAAATTTCCAAAAAAAAAAAAAATGGTATCTTTACTTTTGGTCAAAGAATGTTCAGGAATTTTTTCAGATTTTTTGCACTTCACATAAGCGAGATAGAGGGGGGGGGGGGACACGTTTCACACCCACTTCAAACATGCCTACGCTCGACCTATCAAAGATATAACCAAAGCATTATATATTTTTGTAATCAGCTCGACGTACCCTTTAATATGATACCCCTCACGATGTCGAAAAAAATAAAATAAATAAAAAAGATCGTGTATGGGGATGGGGGCCTTTAGTGGGACACGAAGCTTTCGCCCGCTCTAATTTGTATACTTTAATTGATATAATATGTCTGTCGGTCTGTCGATCGACATATGCGAACCAACATACTCGTATATATCTTAAAAGCTGTACGTCCGCTTTTGTATGGTAGGTCATAATTAGCCCATTGTTGGTCCCATATCAGTTGCGACCTTCTGCGCCCATTTGTTTCTCTTCTACATCCGCACAAACACACATTTATTTACAGCCATATCATCAAAATTCATCTGATTTTGATGAAATTTGGATTTTTTTTCTCGAAATTAGACCACTGATACCACCGTCCACGTTTTAAGCTATTTCCTCCGGAACTAGATTTTTCCCAGGGAAGCGGCTTATATCGTTAGATTCGTATTTAAATGGACTACATTTTAGAATTATTCAATCAAAATCGTCGGAACTGTTTTCGAGAAATATTTTTTTCACGTTTTTTCAGAGTTTTTGGGGAGTAGCGCTCCCAAATTAAAAGCTAAAATTCATTTCTCGATTTCGCCTCGGGGTATGATTTTTCTGAACACGTATGCCAAATTTCGTTAAAATCAGCCCAGTAGTTTAGGCTCCAGGCGTCTGCACTGACAGACGACACACAGACATTTGTTAAAAACCATTTTTTGGACTCAGAGTTCAAAACGTGTAAATCCATCAAAAATCTCAAAATCGAAATTTCGCGCCATCACAATACTTTCTCTTTATATGAGAAAGTAAAAATTAGACAATTATAGGTTGTAAAAGTATAAAATCAATAAAGTACGTGATAGAATACGAGGAAGCTATTTGCTACACTAATTGGCAGTCTTAGTAGATATCTACTATTTTATTGTCATCGCCCATGATTTTAATTCAATATATAGGTTAGAAAAAAGGAAAAATCAGATAACTCTTCACTCTCATTTTTCATTGAAAAAAATGATGATTAAAAAAATATTGAACAAAATTCACTTTCAACATTGTCAAATAAATGTTATGACATTGAAGGGAAAAATCTCTACCTGTTCCGGATCTAGAAGAAAATTAAAATATCTTTCTTTTTACTTTATTGTGATGTAAAAGAAAAAAAATAATAATAATAGCATTGAAAACTTTACAACAAAATCCAATCCTATAATTGAAAAGTTGAAAGAATAGAGAGAAAAATAATCAAATAAAAGGCAAGCGAAGGAAAAAACATTCACCAAATCAATTTGATTTACATCCTATTTTTAAAATTATTTTAATTTTCGTAAATTGTAAATCTTTGGCAAGGTATATATATNTATATATCAAGTTAGAGATTTGTCTATATATTCATTTTCTAAGATACACTAATTATCTAAGAATTATCATACTTACTTAATGAGTATAGTAAATGGAATAAACCTCAAAGAAAAAAATACGTGTGGTGTTGCGGGACACCCGGTAGGAACGAAGTTCCTTACATTTTACATTAAATATTATTTTTTAAACCACACTGCTAAAAACGTATACGTAGCTAACTGCTTGTACATGGCGGAGTTTGAAAAGAAAGAGACAAAATTAAGAGAAGTTAACAGTTTGTACCTAGCCGTTGTTTTCTTTATTTTAAACGTCCACGTTTTAGACGATTTTAGGTCCAGGTTTATTTCTTCATGACAGTGTCGGTGTTCGCAATACTAAAAAAAAATATTTAAAAAGTTGTTTAATATACCTAATAAATTGAAATAAGCGTCAGCAAAGATTAATTTTATTTTTAACAAAAACCGTGATTATATTTTCTATATTTACATAACTAAGTGACATTTTGACATACAACAAAAATAAACAATACAAGTCAAGGAACAGGCTTCCAATATTGTCGATAACATTTTTTCCCGTCCTAAAATTGTTGAAGCTTACGTTTACTCGAGCGATGCGCGTGAACGCTTGGGCGGACGTTGTCTAACGAACTCAGATTGGGCATTGGTAAAATGGACATGCGTACCAAATTTCAACAAACTCAGTCATCTTTTACTCAAGTTATCGTCATCAGTAGATTTCGCGACGGTTATTTTGCGTGACGGTGATTTAGGTCTTTTTTTCCGATTCACTTCCGGGCTCCAGAACGTGCCATAAGGAACTTCGTTTCAAAAATTGGGCATGAGTAAACTTGTAATGAACTTATCAATTAGTTTATTAGTTTATACAGCTATATATAAATTTAATTATGTCGAAATTAATAAATCATGGCAGTATAAATCAAATTGAGATGTCGGTCATAAAAATAATTATAATTGCACGAGTAAGGGTAGAATATTGAAATCGTTATAAACATCTGGTATCGCGGGAATATAACTAATGAATATATCATTAATGAGTATAACTTTGCGTGCAGATAATTTAATCAATATAGATAAATATACCAGATAAATACTACCCCAATATTATAGGTTCCTTTAGTACAACTCTCCCTCCTCGTGCTCTCCTCCCCCACCCCAACTACCGGGTGTAGATTATTAATAATAAAACTCAAGTAATGTGCTTTGACTTCAAAAGGTGATTTGAAATAAAGGAGCTCAAAAATGATTACATCATAAAGTTAAGAGAATTTGGTTAGAATGTGGCAAGTAGCTCACGGTTTTTATAGTCCTAAGGAGACTGTATGTAGTCATTATTTAATAAAAATATTATTATTTAAGTAACCATCTCAGTTTTTTGGAAGCAGAAGGTTACGAAGGAATGCTCGACGCCTTTTACAAGAGGGCAAAAATTTAGTACTGATAAGACGAACATTTCTTACAAATACATTCGTTAAAACTATTAAAGCGTTAAACTATTAACTATTAACCTAAACGATTAATTAAAACGTTACGTTCAAACGTAACGATTTTAATAAAACTTCAAATACATACTTCGTCTAATATACAATTGAAATTGGCATGTAAAATTTTCCACTTGATACAAGCAGACGTTCTTGTGGAGTGAAGTGTTACATTTTATAACAGTTGAAAAGGAGATGTGTGGTTAGTGTAATATTAAGAATGCAAGATGTCTCCTACACCACTAATTAGACTCTCTATTACAATCATACTCTTTAACTATCAACTCATGATTATCTACTCAATATACAATACATATTTATTATTATTCGCTCGCTTCAATGATAGAGCCACGAGCCACGTGATACCTAGTATATCAGTGTATATAATAGTATTAGTAGTAGTGCGGTCCTAGTACTATTACTTGACGGTTATGATGAACCACTTGTTCGAACTTAGCAATTAGGTCCTTTTTTAGGCCCATTTTACTAGCCCCGTCGTAGAAAGTTTAATCACAAACAACGCCTGTTTGACTATGGATATTATCTGTAAGAAGATGTAGAAAAAACTAATTTGCCATGATAAATGCTTATGACATTAGGTTCATTATTCTTTTTGTCCCCCCTCCCCCAGTGTTACCTCGAATTGAAATTTGAAATTTTATTTCTAAAAGAAGCGAAGGAAGTAGATTAATGATTCAACGTTTCCTCTACCCCCGCGGATAAAGTATAAGCCTCTTTTTTCACTCTTCGGGCCCTCTTACCCCTTGGTTTCCATCCGAAATGAAATCTATTATTATAAAGGAATTACCAAATTTCAATAAAAGACTAGAGGGTTTCTTACGCTTCTTTTTTTTTTAGTTGAAAAATAAAAACCTGTTACAGTTAGGAATAATAAAAGAAGAGAAGATAAAAAGGAGCAGAAAAAAAAAATCTTTTAAGATCATTTATAAATTTCTTATATATATAGATAAATATATTTTCGAGGGAAAAATTCAGTTAAAATCTTGTCTTTTAAAAAACAGGAAGTTCAAACTTTATCTCTTTTTTTCTCTCTCTCCCCCCCCNCCAAATCTCTTGAAATTATACACACATGATCATATAATATATATATGTTGTTTTTATCTTTTTCTCACTATATTTATAAATAAATTATTTGTAACGAGAAAGAAAACGAATATTGAATAGGAGTGAAAAAATAAAATAAATAATTTATTAAAACTGGATGCAATCCTAAGATGCTAGTGAATAACGTGGAATTACTACTACAAGATTATGTCGTAGTAGCTTGACCATTAATGTTTAATGAGAAATAATCTAAAGAAATAAGTATTGACCAAAGGAAAAGAAGATGTAGGAGAGATGATGGCACGTTACGACATCCTAAAGGAACTTCTGAGTAACAAAAAAGTGGAATTTTTTTATCATAAAGTATAGCATATCACAATATATTGTAATAGTAGTAGTAAGGTCAATTATTATACTAGTACTTTTATATACGGGTAGGACGAACCACTGGTTCGAACCTAGCAATTAGGCCATCTCTTATGCTTATTTTACTAGCCTCATGATCAGACGTGGTGAATAATTTAATCCATACGGCCCCGCGGGTTCTTATATCTGAATAGTTAGCCACATGGCCACTCGGGTTCTTATACCTGAATAGTTAGCAACATGGCCACATTTTTCACGGTCTCTCTTTATCCTATCTAATCAAGACATTATTCCTTTGAACTGAACTCTGTTGATAAAATGGCTACCCTTTGGTCTTCTGAAACTTTTTCCATTTGATGGCAGTTACAACACCAATGTGTAAAGTTGGTCCTAGTGGTAAATTGTGTATAGTAAGATTTACCAACGTGATTATACTAAGAGGAAAGTGAGATGTGAGTGTAATGGCCAATGTGCAATATGATGTTATTTTAGGTTCTGTTATAGTGAGTTCTTACTTAGTACATTAAAATTCTGGGAAACTTTTTGGTCACTGGTGGCCTTTGATTACACTAACAGCTCATCATTGTTATCTATCAGGATTTAGAGAGTAAGTAAAAAAAAAAAAATATTAATAATAATAATATTATTAAGTTTTTAAGACTGAAAAGTTCACTTTTATCGTACGCTTTATTAGGATTATTAGGGTACTTTTTGAATTCTCCGCCAACATCCTTCTTAGTCTACAAGTGTAATAAAGAGGTAAAAATCATAAACTAACTTTTACTAAATTTATCATATTGCGTTAATCAAATATAAAATAAACATAATTAACTTAAATCAAATTATAATTATTATCAACACTGGGAGACAGACAGAGAAAGATAGACTCCAGCGCCGGGACTTGAACCACGGGCCTCTACATTTCCAGTGTAGCGCTGTTACCAACTGAGCTGCACATAATTAACATTAATGGTGTTTTAAGTATGAAGTATTAATAGATAAGAAGAAATAAAATTAAATCATTGAACAATAAAACATAATTAATATTATAGAGCCACCGGACCTAGAACTTGATTTGAAACCAACCGTGGAAGCCTTTCCACTAAGATAATTAACATTTAGTTCGTCGAAGTTTCAATTATAAATGGATAAATAAGAAAAGAGAATCATATCAGCTAGCGCAAAACTTTAAAGTGGCTCTTTGCTCTTAAGACAAATCATTTTCATGTTGTAATACGTTATAATAATATACCCGGTCTAACTAGCTACAGTTCCATCCATACATTTCAGTCGTAGAAAGGATAATAATTGCCTCTTATCAATTTAAGACCAATATCAAGAATAAACATAATCTTGAATTAAATATCTGAAAAAGGAAGAAAATAATGTATGAGTAATGGAATGGTATCCTTTCATTTCTTTTTTTAAACGGATATTCCTTGTTTTCTGATTCCTTCTTTAAAAAATGTTCAGAGTTAAGTATTCGAACTACAAAGTCTTTAAGTTTCTTGAAGTATGAATAATAGAGTGGAGTAAAGGATTAAGTAGAATAAGGAAGGGGATGAGGTAAAAAGACGAAGAGAATATAGTCATTATATAAATGATTCTTAGAGGAAAAAGAGGAGGATAAGATACGGCGCTAAAAGGAATGGGTGATATGATGAACAGGGTTAGATGACGCTATAAAACGTCTCCGGGTGTGTTCGGCAAGGGATGGTTAAGTGTTGGTGTTCCCATAGACTAGTGTCTAGATAGAAAGGCTTCTGAGACAAGAACAGCTATAAAACCGCACCGGGATACCCTACTAACTCACTACCCTCCTCCATCATCAATAAATGATTCACAGCAAAAAAACACAAGCCGAGCATGGTAGACAGGTATGAAGATAAATGAACCATTATGATGATATTTAACGATTCAATTAATTTCTAGACGCAGCCTCGGTAATTTATAGCACATTTCTGATAGGTTTCTCTCGAAAATTAATTAAAATTTACCTTCTTATTATTTTAATATCTTTATAAAATATAGCATAAAAATAGAACTAACTTCAAAATCCAAAAATACTCTCCTAAATTTTAAACTTTTATTTAATTGCTGTTGGGTCTTAAGGAAAAAAATACGCTCTCTTTAGCGATATTAGGACCCATCCTTGGGTCATTCTCAATGTAGAACCAATGAACCAATACAAATCCATGCAAAACAGACTTACCTATATTACCTAACTAACTCTGAATAAGTTGGATAAGACTTAACAAACAATGTGACAAAATGAATAGTGTATAGTGTGTAGTGGACAAGCAAGCAAAAAGAGGATGAAAGTAAATAAAAATGTGTGTGAAAACAGAAAATAAGAATTGAACACACTACTTATTAAGTGTAATAAAAATTATTAAAATGCAGTGCGTACAAAATATCTAAAAGTTCATTAATTATTTTATTATGAAAAACTTTAAATAAGTGACCAATACCAATTTAAAATAAGCTGTAATAAATGGTTAAGGTCGAGATAGGTGTTAATGTCAATAGATTTTTAATGCCTGAATAGTAATTATTATTTTATTTTAAACATTTGTTTCTGGCTTGAGATTGACCCAAGAAAGGGACGAAATAACGCTAAAGGGAGCGTATTATATTTCCTTAAGACCCACGAGCAATTAAATTTACTAACACATTATAATGACTCCCTCCAAAAACATAAATAAAATCTTAATATGTATTGTTGAATTAATAAGTCATAAACAAATATTTCTCTATAAATTCAAATATTTGATGGTTTATTGTACTCTAGTAATGTTAAACAATTTCGTTATTTATTGAAATAAGTTTTATTATTTCTTCTATTTCAGTAACCATTTGGTGACATGGATTTTTCTCTACTCAGAGTATTAACAGGGGATTAATCCAACTGGAATTTGTTTTCCCTATTTCGTTATTTCAATAGATTTTATTTTAAAAAATAAACATTTATTTGTTTTTTATTCGACTCCAAATCTCTTGAAATTATACACACATGATAATATAATATATATATGTTGTTTTTAGCTTTTTCTCACTATATTTATAACCATTCAGCTACACTAACAAAGTATTATTAAAAGAAGCTTAACGCATGGGGGATTAGTAAAATATTAAAATTTATTTATATTGATATTAAACCTACAAAACATACAAAATCTGATAAGTATATAATGTTATATGTAAAGTATAACATTCAATAGCACAAATATAGGGTCAGTGATTATATTTTAACTCTATACTATTAGTTATTTTCTTCAGTTTCACCGTTAAAACTGTTGGAAAAGTCCGAGTTCAAATTTTTATAAAGGTTGATCATTAGTTGGAAGCCTCATTACGACTGTTACTTCAGTTCTATTCAACAGTTTAAGAGAGGTGGTAAGTGTTTACCTCGGAAATTTATATTCTCCATTGACCCAGTGGCAAATTAATTGAGCCAATTCACGTTTTCTTTAGCTCTACAGAAGTGTTATAAAAGTTTATCGCTGTTTTTACTGTTGAAGTAACGTGTTTTAGTTAAAATTAACGCTTTTTCTTTACTTTTTACATTCTAATAGTTTTAGCATAAATAAAGAAAAAATATTGCTACGATAAGGTCCAAAATGAACTAATGTCCAAAAAACAGATATTCCTTATCAGTATTTAGTATAACAATGTGACTCTGACGCTGACAGACCCGATTTTTTTTTTTTTTTAAATCTCTGCCATGAACACGATTTGCACCCTCCAAGTTTCAGAACATTGGTATTTTTTACGGGTTGGTAAAAAAAATGGGTATTTTTTTAAATGTGGAATACCAGTCGATTTTTCCGACAGGCCTCAACGATACCTATGATTATCCTCAAAAAAATCAGGTAGCAGAGCGACAACCGTCTCTCGTTTAAGGTAAGATGCCGACTGAAAGTGTATTTGGGACAAGATGAAATGGAATACTTACTAAAAAAAATACTACTCTATTCTACCATCTTGTATTTGGGCCAAGATGAAATGAAATACTTACTAAAAAAAATACTACTCTATTCTACCATCTTGTATTTGGGCCAAGATGAAATGAAATACTTACTAAAAAAAATACTACTCTATTCTACCATCTTGTATTTGGGCTCAACTCACAACCATATTCGTTCACTTAAAGTTTCATCGACGAATATTTAGTAAAATGCCTAATAATATATACTACTACCTTATTCTACCTTGTGATTCCTTTTGATTACCTTTACGCGCTTTTTAAATAACTAAGGTTCCTAATACTCTAATGAGGGTACAAAAACTTCTTTCTCTGTACATGTGTTTTCAAGTTATACTACATTTTCAATCAAATATATAGTATAATTGTATTCATATAATTTGAATGTTATTTGTTATTAACTGTAAGAATGTGTATGTCTCCACGTATATTAATGATTAAAAAGTTAATTTTCTAATGAAATTTATATTATTATTTTTATAGCTGCATATAAAGTTTAAAATAAATTAAATGCCACGATTAATATATGTTGATCCTTTTTTCATGGATACTACGACTAAGTTATCTTTGTTCGTATAGAACTGACACTGGCATCGTCTTACTAATTGTTATTCATACCAATTACACTTGAAAGCCTGTAAAGACTTTGAACTTTGTACAACTTAATTTGCGACGGGCGCTTTGAAACCCTTAACCCTCTCTGTCTCGGTCCACGGTGTAATTAAATCACCATGTTTACGCTACCAGTGTCACTAGTGAAATTATTACAAGGGTTCCATTCATTTCACAACTATATAACACGTAAACGGAGGTAAATTTGAATGTTTGAGATTAAAACTATTATCTATATCGTATAGTTATAGATGGTTACAGCTTAGATTCACATTAAATATTTGTATATTGTCTTAAAGAAACTATTCAGGTAACACGTGGAGGAAGTAATGATTTACCCCTGCTAAACTGTTGAGAATATTAATATTAAGATTACCGTTAATCGAAAATGCTTAGGTTTCTTGTCGAAATTATAAAATAAGTACTTAAAAATAGTAAATAAATCAATAAAAGAAGGAATTATTCGGTTAACTATTATTATTAGATAAAATTATTAGATGGCTAAAATTTTTTTTTTTTTTTAAATTAATTTGACAGCTCATCCGGGAATTTCAAATATCCAGTGTGTCCCCGGATTGGGTTCCCAATAACTGTAATGTCCAAAAATAACTTTTTCGATGATAAGTACCTTTTCCCAAAAAGTTCACATATTAAAATCATAAAAGAGGAAACTAGACAAAATTTTGACTATTTAAGTATGAAACAAGTATCTATTGATATTATTAAAAAAGTTTTGTAAACAAACAAATGTGTCAAAATGTGCGAAGGTTCAAGGCAGCTTTATAATTTTTTTAAGTAACATTCAATATTTATTATTATTATTTCTTATTTATTTATTTATTTTTTTTTTTTTTGCAGAAAATATCGAAAACCTAATTTCAAAAACAACAGCACAGCATCTATATGCAAAAACGAATTCGGAATCATAACTAAAAAAAATACTTTTTACTTTTGATTTTGGAAATTAGGTCTGATTTCCTCTTATAATATTTTAGAAAATTGTACTTTTTGGGTACAGAGTACATTTTGAACAAGAATCAATACTATAACCAAGCAGGAGATTTATAAAGAAAAAATAAATTAATTTGTCAACCAAATCCGGTGACACTATGTACCGTACAGTTTACTATTAAATGATATTACCAAACTAAACTATTATTAAAAATCAGCAAAAAAAAGTACGTATTTCTTTTTATTCTCAAAATAAAGAAAGGGTTAGATAGTACCTGTGAAAATAAGTGTCATCTTTTAAAAAAGATTGAAAACTACTGTGGCTTCTAATAAATAACAATAATTATTAATACATAGATTTTATGAAGAGAAGCAATTTGTGTACAGAGGGTTAGCATGGTAAGACCAAGCATGGTAGACAGGTATGAAGATAAATTACTCATTATAATGATTTTTAACGATTCATGAGAAGCATATTTAACGACGATGAAAAGCAACTTATGAATTATACGTAAGATTGCACTTATTCACTTTGTGGAAATTGAAATCAAAGAAATACAATAAAACTTCTTTCGCATAAAATGTGGCGGTTTTCAATAAATTTGTTAGCTGCATTTCTATGATTTATACAATTATACTAGTTTATATTTTGTTCAGGTAAATTGCAGTTGTTTTTAGAAATAAAAGAAAGGTTTATTGTCGTGCATTTATCAGGTGCGAACGAAACATCACAAGTTCTTTTTCTTTCTCTCCTGACTCCTGACTTAGTGTAGTAAACAATTTTTATTTGGCGAAACCTTATTACCAGACCCTACAACCTTCCTTCCAATTCTATCCCTGGGGGCTGGAGGAAAAAATAAATTATTGTGTAATCATGAAATCTTGGCTTGTTTTCCCTTTTTCACCCCTTATTTAAAAAAAGAAGAGGAAAATGTTGATTTTTATTAGGGTGTAAGGTCAGAGTGGGTGGAAAGGAATGTTGGCCTGGCTCATGGAAGTAAGGGAATATTTCATCGGGGAAAAGGAAGGACGGTAGAGGAGATGTTGGCCCTGAATACAGATCACCGCTCCTGATATCCCGGCAGCGCTCCCTAGTAAATAAAGCAAGAGATCGGGCCCCACCGCGTAGAGGAAGCCTCGTTGAAAAGGAGACCCATCGTATAAAAGAGTCAAAGATACCTAGATGTATATAGGTAACGTAAAGAAATGAAAATAGCGACGGCAGGCTTGAAACACCTTTTCGGCTACCTTATTCTGGAAAGCGGAATCGTACGAAAATTGAAAAGTACAAGAAACCTTATTTAATGATAAAGGGAAAACGACATTGTAAATATCAATGTGAAAAGGATCCCAGTGAAAGAGATTGTAGTATCAAACCAAGGGAAATAATTTTAAATAATAATAAAATAGAATAAAGTAATAACTAAAAGGTAAAGATTAGTATAGTTTTGCATGAGACCGGTGGATATGGTAGTGAATTTATACTGGCCAACACCAGCCGTCTCAACTTCTCCCTCATCCCTTGATGCTTTAATAGAATTTATAAAACTCATTTATATTCTAGGTCCGGATTTTTCGAACTGGAAACTCTTCAAAGTCGTTTACATTTCCCTTTCTACAGTAAATTCATGATTATTTAGAAATTGCTTGCCGTCGAGATACGACCGGAGAATAAAACGGTTCGGGTCAAAGCATACCTATCCAATAATTAAACACGAAAATCCCCTCCTTCTGATTCCGTTTTAAATGAAATAGTTAACGGAATAAATGAAAATCGGTATTGTTATGCTTATTTAAAACAATTTTACTGTTTAATTGCTTTATTCACGTGCGACATTAAAAGCAAATGACTTGTTCTCGTTTATGAAACAGAATGTTTTATAGCGTTATGTTTATTATTTAATTAAATTAATTATAATTGGGATGGAACACTTCAAAAAATAATTCAATTTCTCTAAATTTTTATTCTTGCTTTAGATTTCATGGTCATACCATTATGGAATGCTAATTTTTTAAGCACCACCTAATCAGGTTATTTACCACCATCTTATTTATTTCTTATTCTTCCAAGCGGGGGTTATAAATGACGTAAAAAAATGTATGAATTACCCCCAATGATTCTATGATAAAAGTTGTCCTTTTCTATCTAGGTATCTAACAGTATACTTTGATTATTACTCTGCTAAATTGCAGGATAATCCAATCCAATGTACACAGGTCAAAATAAAGAACAAAGACATGAGGAAATTCGGCGAAACCTCTTGAATGAACTAAAGACATCAGTAGAAAATTCGGGAAGGGAATCCGGAATCCACTAGGGAAGAGGAAATCTGGAAGACCCAAACAACATGATTACGAAGGGAGGAGAAATAAAAAGAAGAAGGCAAGGCCTGGGGACAACTGAGTACACAAAATAGAATCAGGTGGAAGTTCTTTGTTACAGCAGTCCCCCAAGGAATCGAAGGAAATGAGTCAACTAAGTCTGCCAAAGCAACATGCTACAGAAGTCAATGTTAAATAGAAAGTAGTAAACTCTACAAACATTACAACTACAATGGAATGTAAATGTTTACATACATGAAATGCATTATTATATTAATAAATGGGCATATTTCATTTATTATTTTACATTTGCGTTTCTTATGTTTTTCATCTATTTCATAACACTTAATACCTGATTAAAGTAGTGAGATGCTAACATAAGAAGTCATATATTATACAATGCATAGAAAAAAGTTTGAAATGCAATGAAGTATTCTTTTGTAGTCTGACCTCAGTTGATTTTTTTTTTTACTCTTGTGTTTTGTGCATAACAAGCTAGCGGGAAGATATTTTCGTCTGGAAATGTCTCACTGGTAGGAGTAACGAATCCAGGTATGTAAATCGTTGCTCTTCTTCTCTGAGTAATATACGACTGTTTTTACTCTAGACTTTTTAATATCCTTTTTCTCTTTGTCGTGATATTTATCTTCTATATTATAACCTACTGACTTGTCTCAAACGTTTATAAATTTAAATTTAATAGTTTGCTTTAAAGGTTAGGATTTTTTCCAGGGTCGAGCTATTCTTTGATGCAAACATCGTTAGAAGGATTAGTTTCTTGACTAAAATGACAATTAAATGGAGTTTAAACTAATATAAAAGAATGAAATATAATATTTAATCATATTCCATGATTTGATTCGTTTTGTTTCGACTGCCTCAAGATTGTCCTCGCCAGTATGACATAGTTATCCGTAAAGAGGGATTAAAATGGATAATATCATATGTTATTAGAAAGTTCAGAAGTCAAATAGTCACAAAAATAACAGTAACAATAAATATACAACAATCTGGGATCTTGTACTAAACTTCCCATTGACTTGTGTAAAGAGAAGTAAAAAAAAAATATATATATATATATAAATATAAATCAAATAAATATATATTTAATTAGGGATTTCGCACGAAGGAGTCTTAAACTTAAAATGATAAAAGAAGTTCGGTTACATTGAAGTACGTTTACATCTTTATTGCCTCTCAAATAAAGTTATAATGTTGGACCAAAGCCCGTTTTTGAATAGGGCTTAGAAATCCTCAGAATGCTTGAGGTCGAAGAATCCTAAGACTCGGAGAGAAATTAGCCTTTTGAATTTGTCCTATTGAATTCGACTGCGGCCTTACTTCCTTGCAGAATGCTTAGGCTTCGGTAATTTTCATGGAGGAAATAATCCTTGCGAATTCGGGGACCAAGTCCTTACGGGAAGGAGAAGAGAATGGAAAACTCGACAAGGTTTCGAAGGAGAACTAGAGAGTCGCAAAGCCATCTCCAACAGTAAGTCAAGTTAAGTATATAAAGCTTTGGAAAGCTCGTGCCCGGCTTACCAGTGAGTCGTCCACCCTCTCGAGTTTAAAACTTTGTTTAGACTGTAGCCAGGACTCGCACGGACTTAGTCTCGGGTAGAAAAGGGACGCCCAGTTAGGAAAACTTGACCAGTGGAACGCTAGCGGCTGACCCTCTTCTCTTTATGTACTAACTCTCTGACTTGGAGCTCATCAGACCGGTTAAAATCTTATCTAGAAACTACACCTTAGCATTATAACTTACTACTTAAATTTTGGAAAGGAAAAGAAACAAAGCAGCTTTATACTTTGGGTTTATTCTAGTTAAAATTCCTAGCGGAAGTGACGCGTACATTTATATTAATCTATAGATATACAATTTGCCATGGCTAATAATAAAATAGAGGAATTTTCGCAAGAAATAAATAGACTCGAGACTACTCCATTTTTATTCTAAATATGGAATAAATTATGTATAATTATGTCTCGATTTTATTTTTCGAAGACTTTGGAATCAAAACTACTTAAGCATTTAATTTAATTGATAGGCATATATGATAATAGGAAACATAGCTACTGACACCTATAGCATAAACTAGTACAATAACAAAACGTTATTAGGTTTTCATCTCTTCATCATTGTAACATTTTATTAAGCTTCTATCTTAACGTTTAAAATTCCATTAACATTGCAATGTTGCAGCCCCATATCACGTAATTAACAACAAGCCGTTAAGCGCGTGGCAGTAGAAACTGAAACGGGCTTAATTTGAAATTCAGGGGTGAAAAAAAATAAAATTATGTAAATTTTTAGATAAGTTATTACATCTATTTAAAGGCAACCAAATCAAAACAAACATTTATTTTAATTGGAATAAATGTGGTTGCCTTAGCTTAGCAAAATCAAATCATACTATATCAAGATGATTCATCACCGTTGAGACACTATTCGAATATATATAAAAATGACGAGCTATAAGCCAATGGCAACGGGCTTAATTTTAATATTTATGGAAAAAAAATAAAAAAATTAATTTAGATCTATTTGAAGAACAACAAATCAAAACAAACGTTAATTTTTATTGGAATAGATATGGTTGCCTTAGCTTAGCAATAACAAATCATTTCGTGGTGATTCGTTGCCATCATCAGGACACTCTCGATTATATAAATGATTATAGTTCTCTGATTTTTTTTTTAGACATGAATTTATTTTTATTAATTATAATAATAATAATATTTATTCCACCAAAAAAAAAGAAATCAAAAAGAAAACATTATTTACTATTTTCTATATTTTACAATATTTTGCCCAATTTTACTTAATAAGTAGTTTATTTGTCAGCAGGAACGAAGGGGATTTGATTGATAGCTTTGACGCATTGTTCTGCCGTCAATTTGTTTAACAGAGCTCAGGCTCAGGAGACGACTGAGCAGCGACGTACAATGGAAATGTTATTTATTAAAAAGGATTTATTTTCACTAAATTTTAAATGTGACATTGACAATTTACAGAGTAGTATTTACTTGGTATTGATTGTTTGAGATTGTATTTAAATTTTTATATAAGTACATATTTTATTTATTTATTTATTCTTTTTTATTTGAAGCGAAAAAAAATACTACTCTATTCTACCATCTTGTATTTGGGCCAAGATGAAATGAAATACTTACTAAAAAAAATACTACTCTATTCTACCATCTTGTATTTGGGCCAAGATGAAATGAAATACTTACTAAAAAAAATACTACTCTATTCTACCATCTTGTATTTGGGCCAAGATGAAATGAAATACTTACTAAAAAAAATACTACTCTATTCTACCATCTTGTATTTGGGCCAAGATGAAATGAAATACTTACTAAAAAAAATACTACTCTATTCTACCATCTTGTATTTGGGCCAAGATGAAATGAAATACTTACTAAAAAAAATACTACTCTATTCTACCATCTTGTATTTGGGCCAAGATGAAATGAAATACTTACTAAAAAAAATACTACTCTATTCTACCATCTTGTATTTGGGCCAAGATGAAATGAAATACTTACTAAAAAAAATACTACTCTATTCTACCATCTTGTATTTGGGCCAAGATGAAATGAAATACTTACTAAAAAAAATACTACTCTATTCTACCATCTTGTATTTGGGCCAAGATGAAATGAAATACTTACTAAAAAAAATACTACTCTATTCTACCATCTTGTATTTGGGCCAAGATGAAATGAAATACTTACTAAAAAAAATACTACTCTATTCTACCATCTTGTATTTGGGCCAAGATGAAATGAAATACTTACTAAAAAAAATACTACTCTATTCTACCATCTTGTATTTGGGCCAAGATGAAATGAAATACTTACTAAAAAAAATACTACTCTATTCTACCATCTTGTATTTGGGCCAAGATGAAATGAAATACTTACTAAAAAAAATACTACTCTATTCTACCATCTTGTATTTGGGCCAAGATGAAATGAAATACTTACTAAAAAAAATACTACTCTATTCTACCATCTTGTATTTGGGCCAAGATGAAATGAAATACTTACTAAAAAAAATACTACTCTATTCTACCATCTTGTATTTGGGCCAAGATGAAATGAAATACTTACTAAAAAAAATACTACTCTATTCTACCATCTTGTATTTGGGCCAAGATGAAATGAAATACTTACTAAAAAAAATACTACTCTATTCTACCATCTTGTATTTGGGCCAAGATGAAATGAAATACTTACTAAAAAAAATACTACTCTATTCTACCATCTTGTATTTGGGCCAAGATGAAATGAAATACTTACTAAAAAAAATACTACTCTATTCTACCATCTTGTATTTGGGCCAAGATGAAATGAAATACTTACTAAAAAAAATACTACTCTATTCTACCATCTTGTATTTGGGCCAAGATGAAATGAAATACTTACTAAAAAAAATACTACTCTATTCTACCATCTTGTATTTGGGCCAAGATGAAATGAAATACTTACTAAAAAAAATACTACTCTATTCTACCATCTTGTATTTGGGCCAAGATGAAATGAAATACTTACTAAAAAAAATACTACTCTATTCTACCATCTTGTATTTGGGCCAAGATGAAATGAAATACTTACTAAAAAAAATACTACTCTATTCTACCATCTTGTATTTGGGCCAAGATGAAATGAAATACTTACTAAAAAAAATACTACTCTATTCTACCATCTTGTATTTGGGCCAAGATGAAATGAAATACTTACTAAAAAAAATACTACTCTATTCTACCATCTTGTATTTGGGCCAAGATGAAATGAAATACTTACTAAAAAAAATACTACTCTATTCTACCATCTTGTATTTGGGCCAAGATGAAATGAAATACTTACTAAAAAAAATACTACTCTATTCTACCATCTTGTATTTGGGCCAAGATGAAATGAAATACTTACTAAAAAAAATACTACTCTATTCTACCATCTTGTATTTGGGCCAAGATGAAATGAANGATATACAGATCGAATTTGAGTTTAGGATCTATAATAAGACCAAGGTCACAAACTGAATCAGTACGGGTGAGCAAAGTACCATCCAAGCAGTAATTGAAAATTAGGGGACTGCGACTACGGGAGAACGAGATCAGACAGGTTTTACTAGTGTTTATTTGCATTTTGTTATTTTTGCACCATAAGGATATAGCATCGATTTGAGTTTGAAGAAAATTACTAGAGGAAAGAGAATCGCATATAACCGTTGAGAATCTCTTGTTATAAAATCAAAATGTCATGTTTATAAAATGAACGAATTTCATCGATGACTCGGAGTTAAATAAATAAACCAAAGAAAAATAACAGGGCCACAATTTTTCCAATCGTTGTATTCTTTATAAATGAATAAAAACATCTTTTTTAAAAATCCAAATTTTATTTTTACCAAGCCCTTTAGGGACCCTGACCGTAGAAAGTAAACATGATGACGGACTTAAAAATTCTAACCGAGGTGGTAAAACCAATAAAGCACCTACAAAATAAACAGGAAAGCAGTGGAAGGGTATATATAGCATAGGGCTAAAGGACACCTAACCCCATTCACCCTTCAACATCATTCTTGTCAAAAAAAAAAATTGTTGATACAGCCCCGTCCTTCCCCCTCATGGGACTTCAAATCGTTCTTTATGCATGTTACCTTTTTTCACGTTTCTGATAAAAAAAAAAAAAATGAATCCTGTCCAAAATGTTTAGTTTTAGATTTAAGAGTAAACTTTCTTGTTTATCGATTTAAGCATTATTTGACCTTTAACATCCAAAAAACTAAAATAACAATTGAAAATTCTCTCACTCTCAGACTTTCTGAAAACGCCAATGAAGTTGGTCAACACAGTGAAAGGAAGTGATTTGAATAATCGTGTCTTCTAAAAATTGTGTTCCGATAAACGCAGAGCATGAGGTACAACCATTCCTCAGAGAGGTTCGTTCGCTGCCTTTCTAAAGGTTGCATCTTGCAACGGTTATAAATATGAGCTAAGGGAGGAACTGAAAGACTTTTCAACTACATCTGACAAACTGGATTTGCCTGCACAAGTGCACAGTTTGAAGACCAAAAATTCCAAGCACACTTAGTCTACCTTGTCGACGTTTTTGGCCATCTAAATAAGTTGAATATTATATGCAACTTCAAGGATATGGAAATGAAAATTTGAAACAAACGGCAAACATATTCGTATTTGAAGATAAAATGCTCGCCTTTCTTTGTAAAATCAAATTGTGGCTCACTAAAGTGAAAGATGGTAACTTCTCAGGGTTTCCAACTCTGAAAGATTTGATTGATCATACTGATTTTGAAGAGGATTCTATTACAGATGTCATTCAAGAAAACATTATTGCAGTTTTGGAATCGTTGACCAGTGAATTCACACGTTATTTCCCTTAATATGGTGTCTGTGAATCGGATCCTATCCGAAGAATGGTGCTTAATCCATTTATTAATATTAATTTATGTTTAATAAAAATTACATTTTTTTACTTCCATGAAAATGGAAGTATGGTAATACCCTCCAAAACGTGATTCCGAGATCTCTATGAAGGAGGGGTCTTAAGAACCCGGGGGTATCATAGAAATCCGTTTCATATACATGTATGTCTGTGCGTACGTATGTATGTATGTATGTACGTTAGGGTGGGTCGAAAAAACAAAGTTTGGGAAATTTAACAAATCAATGTGATAGAAACTGGCCAAATGGGTTGAAAACATGACACAAAAAATTTGGGCCCCATCGGACCCCATTTAGGTCTTGCGCGGTGGCCCCAAAGTTTGAAAATTTCGAAATTTCCGTATTTTCTATGTATGTATACTAATTCCGCAACACTGCTGAATTATTTATGACAAAAAATTATTATTATTTAATCCATAATACTGACGATTGATAGATAAATACTTAAAATAAAAAAATGTTGGTTAATCTGATAGCTATAATTAGACATACATAGTTTTTCATATATTTTTT
>KZ651633.1:145404-158985 GCA_001010745.2 Gerris buenoi
TTATATGTATAATTTTATGTTTAATTATTATTTCAGTTTGGTTTTAAAGAACGTTTAAATTTAACATTAATACTTCAAATAAATTTGACCGTTAGATAAAAAAAAGCTTAACTCAAAAGTGCGAAACATTTGTTTTACTTTCTAATATATATAAAAAAAAAAAGATATATATGTATTGTACTGGCGCGAATATTCAATTTTGAGATTTTATTGTATTTACACATTTTGGTCCCCTGAGTTCAAACAATGATTTTTAAAAAAAAGTCTGTCTGCCTGTCGTCAGTGCAGACGCGTGACGCGTGGAACGTAGACTACTACGGCGATTTTCACGAAATTTGGCATGTATATTCAATAATTTTATTTTATTAATTATCTCGGTTAAAGGAGTATTAGTATCTGGACTGTTATCTTTTTCACTTATTTCCTGTCAAGTAAACATCACACATGTATACTGTAAAACGTTTATATTATATTAAAACGTGGATAAATTATAGTGTTACTTAAAAAAGAACGACAGCAAATTAATTTGTTGGGCGTGAAGTCTCACGTAAAAAGTGTTTCGTTGACATTGTGAACATGGAATTAGTATAGGGGGGGGGGATGAAATTAGTATAGGGGGACGCAACATTTTTATTTTATTTGACCAAATGGCGCGGAAAATAAAACACTACCCCCAAGTGTTATATATATTTGTAATATACACTTTAATACCTTTTATTTAAAACCTCACTCAAAATTTAAAAAAATATGTATTTTTCCCGGAATTAGCCACCATCTTGGATTTTAAGTTAATCAGATCAAATTGCTTTTCTTATTTTTTCTATGGCTCAGCAGGACGCACATTTTGCATATTTTTTCATATTTTTATAGTAACAGCAGGAATGTAGTTTTTTTTTTGGGGGGGGGGAAGCAAAATGTTGATGATTTTGTCAAAAAGTCACGGAAAAGGGAAAATTAAACACTAACAACAAGTGTCATATATATTTGTAATCTACTCTTTAATACCTTTCATTTGATACCCCATTCAAAATTTTAATTTGAACAGCTGATAATTTTGAGTTCGCTATACTATATCCTTTTCCTGTGTGTGCGTCAAAACGATCTTTAATACTGGAAAGTTTCATATTCTTATCTCTTTTGGTTCAAAAGTTATTGGAACCGTACAGAGAGATAGACAGACACAGGAACGAAACTATACCTAAGGGTTTCTCTTTTTTTTTTTTTGGTTTTACCAACCAAACCCTAAAAAGGACACGGACATAAGAGAAGAATAGGGTTGATTTTCACGGGAAAAAGCCGCGATCTTAATAAGGAGAAAGTTAGCTGAAAATTAACATAAGGACGTCGATGAGCTGCTTATTATATTGCGCTTCAGTATCGTCTTCTTAGAGTCTTTTGATCTCGTCCTCCAGATGCCGTTGAATTAACTGGCCAAGTCCCTTCCTCGCCAGGCAATTTTCCAGCGAGCCTGATTATTAATTTATTCTAATACCGGTGAAGGGCAACCAGGAGGTTCTCAAAGAGCTCTAACCCTCTTGCCTTCACCTCACGACACGGCTAACTTCCAAATAAATAACTGTACTTCTATGAATATTAATTTATTATTATATGGCAGGGCATATTGCCTTGTTGAATATCATTAACGCTACCCGACGGTTAATCATACAGTCTAAGATGAGTCGAGAAAATCTCCCTACCTTAGGTTTAGATTATTCAGAAAAGCAAACTCTCTTGATGATAAGCCTAAACGCATTAATCTTCATTACTTAAGCATTTTTTTGTATAAAAAAATTCCCATCTTAAAACAATTCTTATGAATTTATATTACAAATTTTATTTAATAATTTAAGAATATAAGAAGCAAAAGAGTTTCGGATTTCAAACTACCTCGTAATAAGATTAACTTTGAAGAAATAATGTGGAACAAATGGGTTTTTTAATACAACTTTAAAAGCAGGATCTTATTTACTTAGTATGTAAAAAGGAAAGGAAAAAAGAAACCTGATAATATGTTTTGTATTCACCTATATTACCAGGGATAAATTAATTTAAGAACTCACACTTAATTTACTTTACAAGAAATCCTAGATTCGATATAATATATATAGCTCAAAGTCATCCACCAAAGCAGTTTATTATTTGACAATATTATATTCCTTACTGTTTAATTTTACTAAGACTTACATAAGCAAAGAGTTACTTATACATACACACTGACACACACAACACACCAAACAGCTTTTAATTTTCTTTTATAAAATATTTGAAACCTCTGTTTTTGATTAGAAAATTTAATATATTTTTCTTTATAAGTCGGAAATTTTTAATTTAATCACAATAAGTTTTATTTTATATTATGCATCCTCCGTGTTACATAGTATCCTATAAGGTTTAAATTATGTAAAAAAAAAAAATGTTTTGCACATGTTTCAAGACTACTCTTAACTGCATGTATTATACGAAAGTATGCAGCGTGCAGGTTTTAGGATATTGTAAATAAATTGGTAAGGCGTGAAGTCTCACGTAAAAAGGGTTTCGTTGGTATTGTGAAACAAAATTAGTAAGGGGGAGGGGGGGATACGAAAATTTTGATGTTTTTTGACACAATGGCGCCGAAAATGAAACACTAACCCTATGTGGTATATATTTTTGTCATCTACTCTTCAATATCTTTCATTTGATACCCCACTCAAAATTTTAAAAAAATATTTTTTTTCGAGTGACATGAATTAGCCGCCATCTTGGATTTCCAGTAAATCAGATCGAGTTGCTAATCTTATTTTTTCATTGGCCCAGTAGACCGCACATTTTGCATATTTTTCTATATTTTTAGTAAGAGCGGAAGTACGATTTTAGGAGGGGGGACACGAAAATTTTCGATGTTTTTTGACAAAATGGCGCCGAAAACTAAACACTAACCCAAAGTGGTATATATATTTGTAACCTACACTTTAATACCTTTAATTTGATACCCTACTCTAAATTTTAAAAAAATATTTTTTTCTTGCGATGTGAATTATCCGCCATTTTGAATTTTAACAGCTGATTAATTTGACTTTTCTATATTTTTCCTGTGTGCGCGTCAAAACGATCTTTAATACTGGAAAGATTCACGCTTTTATCTCTTTTGGTTCAAAAGTTATTGGAACCGTACAGAGTGACAGACAGACAGACACAGGAACGAAACTATAAGGGTTTCTTTTTTTTTTTTTGGTTTTACCAACGAAACCCTAAAAACACACACACATATATTAAACTGAGATTAATTATGAGGGCGTATTAATATATGATTTAAGTTTATTTCAATGAGCGAAAAAAGGACATATAAAGTGAGTTTGACTTTTTTCCTATCTTTTCTTTGAGTAAACAGTAAATGCGTGGAATATTTAAATCGGTAATAAAAAGAAATAAAACAAGAAAATATTTCAGACCATGTAAGAGAAAGCATCAATGATAAATAAACAATTATTATTTTACGTGGAGGGACAGTTTGTTCTTGATGAGTACAAAAATATTCATCAAGAAGAAAGTTTTGTTGTTAGGTGGCTTATGTTGTGGATTAGATCTGAACGCGAAGAATAAAGAGAAAACCAATGTCTAAGATATTATTTAAATAGGTACATATAAGCGATTTACGAAGTATTTTAATATTACTCTGAACATTGTGTTAGTAATTGTACATACGCATTTGGACTAATTTCTTTTATCCCCCTCCCCAAATTTACCATATAATTTTTTTTATCATTTTTGTTTATTTTATTTTTCACTTTTGTTGATACCTAAATATAATTAATAGTATTTAAATTATATGTTCCATATAATCGTACACGTAATTTCTTGAATGCAATATATTTTATAGGTTTATATTACATAAAGCTTGAAGTATTCAGTGATACTAACATTAGAATGACATCTATAAAGTTAGCTTCGTGTTTTAAATTGAGCTATAACAATTTCACAAGCATTCTAGAAAGCATCGCTATAGTATTAACACACTGGCATTTTATAGCCGCAATAACTAATTAGAGCTTAACATTTGTAACTTTAATCTTTACTATGATAATTTTAATCTTTTGAAGCCTTTATTGAAAAATTATTGTTGAATCCATAGTGCAAATTATAGTTTGACACAATTTTAAAAACCTTAATAAATCAAAGTTAAAATAATTAAATACTAATTTAACATGAAATAACAGTCTATTTAAAATAAATACTAGTTTTGAATATTTTGTAGATGTTATTGTGAATTTCATGGCAAAATCCCTAGGAAACATTTAGCATTCTCTCAAATAACAATTGGAAGAAATTTGCGGCTTTGTGATGTAATTTGAGGATGAGAAGCGAGTGCAGAGTTGCATCGGTTAAATTGCTATCGGAATTATTAATTGAGGTGGAGAATAGTAATCAACAGACCGTTGATTGCTATTCTCTACCTCCGCTCTGCGGAATCCCTCCCTATCTGATGAAATGTTTTTTGTGGATTGATATCAATTACCAAACCGGAGGTAAGACACAATGCGGTATCATCAATTCGATTGAGTAATTAGTGAGCGGAATGCTAGGAGAGTCGAGTTCCGGCAGTCGGCTTCGGATTCCTGGAGCAAAGGATTAGCGATATCGCTTCCAAGTCTCTACCCCTTTTCCTGTTCTCTCACAATTCCGCCCAAATTAACAGACCGGAAGGAAAAGGGATCTTTTCGGTATGCTCGGGCCAGATATCCGAAAATCAGAAAAGCTATAGAATGTCGAGCTTGCAGAAAATTATTATAGGCTAAACAATTCCGGGAAATCCATTATCCGGTTCGATACAGTAAGCATACCATCGCCTCACTATTTCTATTGAATTTCAAACAAATTCTAAAGTTAATTGTAAGAAGTGTTTCAACACCCCCATTAGCAGTTTTAAAACTTCAATCTATTATTTTAATCACTTCACCCTCATTCCAACACCAAGAACTAATAAATTATTCTTAGATTCATATCACATTAGTTTCCAAAACATTCTCAGAGCTTATAGAGCAGAGGTATCATAATAATCCGTGTGGGTTTAGGCCTGCAAATCAAATCTATTGCTGACCCCTTTATTACTATTTACATGAAAAAGTAATGAACACAATTTCAATCTCCATAAAAATAAGAAATCATATAGTGTATGAGTATGGATTATGGATTGAATATAAAATATGGGTAAGCAAATCCATATTTATATTAAATATGGATAAGCCAACCTAATTGCAGGTCCAATATTAGCAACTCAAGCAAATGCAGTCTTTAATTAATTCCTTTTATAACTACCTACTAATTAAATCGATACTTCTGATATTTGTTGCAGGAGAGTAAACGTTACCGGATTCTACAGACCGAACGGTACGAATACGCCGAAATGTTGGAATCCTGTTACATCGCAGAAATACTACGTTGTATTCGCAGAGATAGCACCTGATCAGACGTTGAGAGCTAAGGATGACGCCACGGTCGGTTCAATAGCAGATTGGACTGAGCACAATGAGGCAAGAGTCTGGAGAGCTATGGGTAAGTGAAGAATTGACAATTTATTCAATTTTACCATTTTTTCCAGATTTATTAGAGTCTAGAAGATAGCGCGCAAAAAAAGTGTGTTACTAACATCAAGCTTGAATTTTGTGTACAGGTTAATCTTTTAGTGCCTTTTAAGAATTTGTGGCCGGCTAAATTCGTCTACGGAAAACATTTATGATAGTAAATTTACAAGGCCGTTTACTACAAACATACGGCAAACGTCAGGGGTATGTATTCCATGGGATATTTTAAGATGTTATCGTCCTCAGATGATTATCGGAAAAATACTTTGTTTCAATGATACAGGGTGATAAAATTTTATAGAAAAATAAAACACAAATAAAATTAACTGTTTTGGGATTAAAATTCATGCATTTGAAATGGATGCATTTGAAATGGATTTTTTCGAGTTCATTGTATCAACTTTCTTAATTTATGAGTTCTTCTTGACAGTGGAATTAAATATCATGAGAGTCCCCAAAAGTTCAGGGTGTGGGATGTTTATTAGGAGAGGGGGATAATTTATCGAACGAGCGTAGCGAGTTATTTAGCGCAGATTGGACTACTCGATAGATTTGGCACAAAGATGCACCCTACCATTTTTAACTACTAGATAGTTTTCGTAAATTTCTCTTTAGTGCGTCAATGTGACAGACGACTAAAAGTTTTGGTCAGCATATCAAGTTAGCTAAAGACATTGAACAGTAAAAAAGATAAAGCAAGTATTTTTTCCCGGCATTGTGAAACCAAATATGGCTGAAAAGAAAAGTTTATGCTTAAAAGCATACCATATAGTTTTCAACACTTGCATAAAGATTACGAAAATGTTCTCCCCCGAAAAAGTGTTTCGTGGTAGCTATATTTAAAACAAATATGGCCGATGTACGAGCATAATTCTATGCGCGTTCTTTATGCGCCACTCTTTCACACAGTTTCTACTCTGCGCGAATTCTTTAGCTCTAGTATAATCTTAAATGAAATAAGTCTAGTGAGTTGTTCTTTTATTCGTATTTTATCAAACTGAATCGAATTAATCAACAATATAATCAATGTTGTCGATCTATGATATGGATTTTATAAGAGAAAACAAATTGTATCCATCATTTCTTATTTTATTTATGTATTTTCTCGAAAATCCATTATTCACCATATCTTTAAAACAAAGCATCTTTCCGAAAATCATCTAAGTACGAAATAATCTTTTAATAATAACAGCCCAGGGAAAATGTTTTTATTCTTTAAAGTATATATTTGAAAATGAAGTGTTACTTATCATTGCAACTATACGGCTATGAAAAATGTTGACGTAAATTTTAACTCCTAAACAATAATATTAATCATTGTCTTGATGGTTAGTTGCCTAAACCATACTATACTTTATGATGTAGAATTATCTATAATATCTATTATGCTATAGAAATTGAAGTACATATTACAAATTTGAGATACATATATTCATAATATGATCAAGTAAAATAAACTAGGATTAGGCATTGAATAGAGAGAATTTCCCGTAGCACTTGTCTTTTCCATATTATTGTTGGGAACTTACACCTGAACATATCGTGTAGAAGTCACAACCGTCAGGCCAAAAACTTAATCATGATTACAACCACAGAAGTTTGCGAAATATTATTATAGTTTTGTATAAAAATATACAATTTGCTGTATATATTTTAACAAATTACAGACCTTGATGAAACAGAAAATTTGATTTGGAATTTCCTTAGAATTATTTTTGTAAATTTTATGTCTTCATTTTATCCTGAATGGTAAAGAAAACGGTCCATTTAGAAGGAAGTGTCTCGTTCGTGGAAATCAACACAATGAAATCGACTCATAACGGTCTTGCCTTGGCAATTCCATTACATAGTTTGTTCCCAAGGGCTAACAGGGAATGTCTTTTACTGAAACGCCAAACTCTGTCCAGAATAAATAAATCACCTAGGGCCTGACCCTTTTCAATTGAACCCCCTCTTATAAAGAAATAACAATTTTAAAATAAACAAATGTTTAAATTACCAAAATTCAAGATTTAAAGTGACATATTTGTGTACATATTTTATTTAATTTCAGAAATGTTATAAAACACATCGGTTACAGAAGAAATACTGTAAAAGTAAATACTTAAAAAAAACTAGGAAAAGTAAAACGTTTATAATTATAATGTATTATTTTATTATAAGCCGTGGGAAATATAATTTAGAAAATTATGGAGTAAGTTGAATACACTTTCTTAATTTAATTAATTGGTAGATAATTTGTTGTTTGGTCGTTTTAGGGTGTATTAAATAAATCGTTTTTATCTCATATGGCTATATTTCGACCACTCCTGGCCATCTTCATGCCTAAAACCTTAACAACGCATCTTATAATATATACTATTACATTTCAGTTTTTTGTTATACAAAATTACTATGCTTATTTTAAACTATGATTTTACAAGTTAGACTATTAACTCCAGGAATAAACTAAAATCTTACTTTGATTATGAGAGTGTTACAACATTGTTTTACTTAATATTATGTTCTAATTATCACCATTTGATTGGTTCGTCGTCATTTACTGTCATATTTCCGTCAGATATCATTACTGTTATTATTATATTTAAACTTTTAAATTAGTTAACTCTTAAAAACTATCTTTGAAACTGTTATTATCTTGCTAAAATTATGTTTTTGGTAACCTGATTGTAAATGTAACCTATCCATATTTTATTTATCTATAATTATATTTTATTTTATTAAAATGTATTACTTAGTTTATATTTGTGTTATAAATTTATTATTACTTTTATTTATAAATGAATATTTATGGTTATGATTGTTTTTTTTTGTTTATAAATTATCATTTAATTGGCGGGATTTTTTGATTTGTAAACCTAGATTTTTTTATACTTATGTGTAATTTTTAAATCTGTTACTATTTTTATTTTATTTTTTGAGAATAGCCAAATAAAACTAGTTTACGTCCTTTGAGTCGGTTTTAAAATTAATAGATTTATCGGACATTGCAATATATGCGGCTTCCAAATATCTACGTTTTGAATATTTTTTTTTCCGTATCCAAAATTTCGGTCGAGAGAGAAAAGAAAAAGTGTTAATTGCTAGGTTGGATGGATAAATAGGTGTAAATAAAAGATGACTTAATATATGTAATTGCTGGAGAAACGTTTCGACCCTAGTAAAGGTCATCCTCAGTCTTGTTAATTGACTCAGGATGGCCTTTACTAGGGTCGAAACGTCTCTCCAGCAATAATATTAATTAAGTCTTCTTTTATTTACACCATATTATCCATCCAACCTAGTAATTAATAGTAATATATTATTAGTTTAAGAAAAAATAAATATGTAAACATTAATTTATAGCCCCTTTAATAGATTTGGAACCAACATTGCTATGGCAATGCGTTAAGTCGGTTAGTTCAGGCAAACCACATTAATTCTGTTACTGCTATGGGTCAGAAAAGTGTTGGGTTTGATTCTAGGTTAGGTTAGAATAGATTCTAGGTTTGGGATTAGTTAGTAGGCTGGTACACTCATGTTAGGTATATATATTTCTTTCCGAACCTAATAGTTTTATAGATGACAGTCTGTCATCTATAAAACCTCTATAACCTCTAGAATATTTAACCAAGAGTTTTTTTCCCCACGATTCTTCTATTTCTTTTAATTATTATTTTTACTACGTTTTTATTAACTTGGTTTCTTGTTTGTTTGTCCGGTACAAAGCTGGCAATCGATTTCTAACTAACTTCCCGAAAAGCTAGACATTTGAAACTTTTAGCATAGCTCAGAAAACGATGACAATGCATTATTTTAATACTTTTATCCATCTTTCAGCAAACGTGCTGTATGGAAAGTTAGTTAAGAAAAAAACCGATCCGTGTAATACAATCAAATCCCTATAGTAATATAATCTAATCAATAGTAATATAATCTAATCCGTTGTAACATATAATACGTCCAAGCATTCTGCGTATAACTAGTCTCAGTACGTATAGCGTGTCGATTTAGATTGCAATTGATAGTGATTAGATTTTAAATGCAGTTTTAAATTATTTACAGTAAATCTTAAAGTTATTACATTCACTGATATTATTTACTGGAATAATTTTCTATTGAAAATTGGATATAATATACAGTTATAATTAAATAGGTTTTTTTGCTTTCGAGCTTACCGAAGGTAAAGAAAGGTAAATGACATAATGTTTTACTTGCCAAAAGTGACAGTATTAAAATTCAAACTCAAAAGTTCCCTTTTACAAGGTCTTAAAGTAATTTACAAGTCGATAAGTAATCTTAACTCATCTAAGCATAAATAACTTTTAGTAATTCGTTAATTATTATCAAACGTATGCAATCTATATTAATAGCTTCCGTAGATTACACTTTGCTTTAATATTGTCCCAGAAGACAAAACACAACTTTCAACTTCCAGCCCCTTGTTATTGCATGAGGGAAATTTTTCTGCAACAACCGATAGAGGGGAGCCTGAAATTGTAATTAGTGAACTGAAAGCATAACAGCTTTAACAAGCTGACAAACTAAGGGGGACCAAAGTTGTAAACTCTAACGGCAGTTTGCGCATACTACCATGTATAGAATAACTTATACAATACATAATGTTACTTGTAATATTAATAAACGTTGAATATACAATATACGCAAGAGATATTACAAAGAGTTAATCATTGTTTCTTTCGAGCTTATTAAAGGTAATGGAAGAAAGAATTCAGAATTCAATATTTTGTCGATCGTGTGTCAGTTTCTTATTCATCATTTTTGTAAATAACAATAACTTAAGAACTACTAATATGATTTTAATAAAATTTAGAATTTAGATAATAGGTCCACTTTTGTTCCCATAAAAATATCAATCTTCTACGCACATATTGCATTCTCTTCCCCATGCGCTAAACCTGTATTCATTAACATTATAATCTTTGAAAGTAATCCTAAATAACACAAGAAAAAGATGGAAAAAACAGAAAACAAATAATGTGTACATTCTTTTTTTTCTTTTTTTTAATTTGCAATGTTTGTATGTATGTTTGGGTCAAATCTTGCAGCTGAATTTAGAGCAATTATCCTAAACCGATTGAATTGAAATATTGCATACACATTTAGTTTAGATGACAATGCAAGGTTTTCTAAGTGAATTCATTTTAAATCCAATATGGGGGAGGGGGCAGCCCAATATGACGAGCAGCCCAAGATGGCGGACTAGCCATTTTTTTGCACGCCCGTTGGATACCCATGTATCAAATGAAAGGGTTTGCTGAGAAGAATACGAATAAAAGCTTGTTTTTTAAAATATAATTTTTATATTCAACTTATTTCAAATATTCCTTCGGATACATTTTTTTTCTTAATTTCCATTTTTTATCTAAATGTACGAAATAGTCACGTTTATTCCAAATTGACCAACTTTCATCATCTCACTACATTATAACTAATAATTAGCGTCAAATAAATTTACATCATTAGACAGTTTTACGCCTATAAAGTCAGACGTACACATTAGAACGAAAGACTGAAAAGAAAAACGTTTGAGGTATGTTTTGGTTTTCGTTTCGTAATGTAGAAAATGAAAATTCAATGAAGGAGCGTACGTATAAAACTTTTGTTTTATATATAAGGTTGATGCTGGTGAAAAACTTTGTAAATAGAATCAGACTATTTATGCAGAAGTTTCTACAAAACAACTACACAGTTCGCCAGTTAACATTTCACGTTTGAAATAGCTAAAAAATTCTTTGTAGTAGTTTAACTTTAGAGGTAAAACAGTAATAAGTTCATTGATGGGGATAGTATATCTTTCAAAAAGAGGAAAACGTTATATAGACCCTAAAAGGGTGGGATAAAGTTGACTGGTATACAGCAAACTAAGTTTCGTTATCCACCTTATAGTTCTACCTGGTGCAGAATTATATCTAGACAAAATACTTTATAACAAGGGAATGTTTTAACCTTTACGTTGTCTAGTCAAATTATCATGACCTCAGTTTAACCGAAAAATATTTTTCAATCTCAGTTATGCCTTTATATTATAGTGAACATGGTAATATGGACGCACGTGCACTTCATAGCTTCATGAAATATCCACCATAGCAATAGCGTGGTCCAATCTGTTAAAGGTAAATAAAGGTAGCATATGTGTTCGGTTCATAAATAAACCAGAAAACCATCATCATATAAAATTAAAGATAATGGTGGTTAGAGAACGGAATTGATCAAATTTATATTTGACAAAAGAATAATAAAGGAAGCGATGATAATCGCCTTGCGTAAAACCTTAAACATTATATTTTAATATACATATTCTCGGAAAAATTTTCAGCTAACAATTTTGAAAAGAGCGAAAAAATCTTACGTGTAGATTTAAATCTTAATCATAAGTTGATTTTATCTCTTTAGGGAGGTTAGTTCTACACTGTTGCCCAAAACCTATTTACTTATGGCTCATTAATTAAGAACTACTACTCGGTTGAGTTTAAATGTTAATATATGTATAGAAAATTCAATATACCTCATTAAGAAATTGATTTAAAATACATTAGTACAAAGATTAGTTAATAAATATTTCCCGAATCTAGTTTAGCTCAGTAATATTTAGTTTAGCTTAGTAATACTTTTAGTAGTAGCTAAATAATAAATTTTAATGAAAATTATTGAATAAAATTAAAAAGTATATTTTTAATTTCCAGGTTAAGAATGGAAAAAGCTTTTAAATTTACCATAGCAACGGAAAAAAAACCTTTCTTGAAAATTAGAATTCAAAAAGAAGATTCTGATTTCAACTAAGCATAAAAATTTAACATTTATAATTTCTTTAAAAACTAATTATTATTTTCCTTTTATTGTAATTAAATGACATTACATACTTCTATCGACACTACATTATTATATCTGATCGTATTTATATAATATATGCTAGCTGGATACTCTTAGTTTGATATACTATATACTAGCTGGATACTCTTAGTTTGCTATATTATATACTAGCTGGATACTCTTAGTTTGCTGCGGAGTGTGTTATTTTTAATTCAATGGGTTTATAAATCTACCATCAAGAAACTTTTAATTTATATTCCTAATCGAGAATATCTAGATTCTATCCCTCCCCTTATTTCTATACCCCCTCCCCTTTGATAATATATTAACTAATATCCCAAATTACTAATTAATTCCGACTACTGATGAAAAATTCTTAAATGTTAAATTTGGCAGGAAAGCAGCAGTATTTTCCTTCTGTGTCCCCCCCCCCCCGTGTCTTTTCACATCCCTGAGTAAAAATTGGAATTATCTTTGATAAATATATTATATGTTTACATCCAAAATAGGAGCCATTTCTGAAGTTTAACATCCTATCTTTAGAAGATCCTATCTTTAGAGATAACTCCCACTTTTCTTTTTTTTTCCTATGTTCGTCTGAGGAATAAAATTTTTATCAATCCCTATCGGCAGATATCAATATAATTTAGAAATTGTTATACTACGTATACTCTCAAAGATATTATTTTAGTGTTTTAAAGATGTGGTGATAATCTTTAATATCTATAAGATAGGAGTGGTGTCTGCACATTTATCCGATTGGGCTCAAATTTTATATTTACAATGTATTACATTTGTATTTTGACCGCTATTGACCTTTTTTTCCTACAGAAATTTCCACAGAAAATAAAATATTGTCTGTAGCTCCCTCTGCAATTTCGGTTAAATATATTTTTATTTAAAATAAAATTAAAATTTCGAAGAATTTAGAAAAAAAAATTAGAATCACCGCCTCATACAAAGCTACCAAAAAGTTTTATAGCCTATTACACCCGCAGAAGTGAGCTTAACATTGTACTCAAACACTAACAAAATCCCTTCAGCCGTTTAGACGAGATAGCCGCCCAGACAAACAGACAAAATATTCTAAACTTTAATTCGTTATCAGAACAACTCAATTAGTGTAAATACAAAATTTGAGTTCAATTCGATAAATGTACAGACACCACTCCTATCATATATATTTATATATATATATTTTGTTTGT
>KZ651633.1:169773-180508 GCA_001010745.2 Gerris buenoi
TTATATAAAAATTAAATTTATATAAAATTGATATTTTAGTAAGCGAAATAAGGCACTTCTGGCACTAATGATAATGATATACTCGATCTAAGTGTGTGTTTGTGGTCTTTATAGGCTCTTTCATTGATTGAGGTATCTGAACAATTTTGCACATACATATTTTTAATATCCCTGGTAAAATTACTGCCATAGTTTCATCCCCTAATACCCTCTAAGTTTCAAAATGTGCTACTCTAAAGGCCAAATTTCGCCTAATCACCTATTAAGTCCTACAGCTTGGAAACTGTTAATTATGGAATCAGGAATTTTGTTACAAAACTTGATAAAAATTATGTATACCTCCACTTAACTGTAAAAGGATATTTTGTATCCACAATTTTTATTCAAGATGGCGGGCATTTTCTATAAATTTTTATGGATGCAATATCTCAATTGCATTTTGTCTAGAACATTTAAATTTGTAAATAAGTTACTTCTTATGACATAAACATGTTCTATGAAGGGATTTTCCGATTTGACTTTTTAATTTAATGGTGGGTGTAAGAAGCCAAGCTCTTTTCCTCATGTGGAACCTTGAAATTTGTAAATGTCACTTCTAAAAACATAAACATTTCCTGTAAAAGGTTTTCATTTCCAGAATGGAGAAAAGTTTACTTATCTCCCTAGTTTACAAGTACAGGGAGGAAGATTACTCAAACCCAGTCAGGTTGAACAGGGAGTAATGGAAAACAAGGGAATCATTGTTAATTACTTAACTTATATTTTATAAAGGAATTAAGAAACATTTTAGTTTAAGCGAGAATTATAATATCAACTGACAATCTCCAATCTTGACATAAATAAAAACATAAACATAAACAATACAAAACCCAGGTTTGATTATATATAAACAATCATGAACTTTCAAGATCTCCAGTGCTACTCTTAATAAAGCACAAGTAAGTAAGGTTGTAGTTAAATACAAAATTTAATTTATTAACATTTGTGAAGTATCTAATTCTATAATGGTGTCTTCATAATGTAACCTCCACAAAGGTTGCCATGGTGATTCATCAGTAAAACAAATAAACAGGTTAAATGCGAAATCATAATGGCTACATCAGTTTACCGTTCAATATAATATGACTCAACTACCAGCTGATTCTGCCATCTAATTTTAGTATTAAATTTAAGATAATTACTATTAGAAGTAAAAGACATCTTGGTTGAAATGGGTTATTAGATTTAATCCTCTTTTCAGAGAACTTTCTTTTATTCTTGCTGTAAATGCTCTCAGTAAGGCAAAGAAGAGATGGTAATTTTATGAAATTGTTCTAAAGTCGCCGCAACACAACGCCCAAATGTTTCAGAATCAATAGTCTGTTCTACAGATCAAACAGTTATTTGTTAATACTTTGATGATTATACATTTTACTGTTCATTTAATGCCGTAATAAATGCACTTATAACTTCATTAGATATACATTTTATACATAATATTTAAAAAAATCAATAAAGATAAGTTTGACAAGAGAAAAACTAAAGAATTAAATTTTAATGTAAGAAAAAGCATTAAAAAAAATGGAAAAAGAAACATCTGCTAAAGATTCGTCTTATCATCTTTATCACTAAGTCTTTCAAAAGAATCACAATTTCAAGGGAAATTTCTCAATCTTTTCTACACTCCTCCGGTTTCAACAATAGCAAGAAAATTGGAAACTTTTATCAACGCTTATCCAGCGACGGCTTATAATTTTAAAGAGGGAACGAAAAAGGGAGCGAGTAAGAGTAAAAATCCGTATAAAGAGAGATGAAATTGCATAATGTATGCACATAAATCTACATTTTAGAATTTGGTCTTCAAGATTCGATACTGAAAATATGAACAATTATGGGAAAACTAAGAGCTACGTAAACATACTTTTTAAGAAATAAAATATGTTTACACATTTCCTCAATTCATGCAAACATTGGATATATTATAAATTATTGACGGATCCTCTAAAGCTGTTAAAGATAGAAGGAGATAATTTTCACATTCGTTAGCATTTTCAAAATATCGATCTCAGAAAAAAGAAAAATATAGGTAAATAAACAAAAAAAAAAGTCCTTTTTTTGTCTTTGATGTGACTCAATGTCGGGTGTTTTCCTTTATCTACCGGCACTGATGATGGCTGAGAGGCTGAAAACTAGTTACGTAGAATAAACATTCATTTGTTGAATAAACATTCATCCTTCCGTTTTCATTATTCTATTGATCAACTCCACTTGCACTCTTAATCTTCATACATACATATGTATATTTACCGAGATATAAATATAATTAAAAGATAACAAGTTGATGGAACCTAATTGTATTAGTAGTAATGTTTATAGACGCGAAGGATGAACTACTTGTTCGAACCTAGCAGGCCCCACTGGGTCCATTTTACTAACCCTGTGGTGTGGAGAGTCCAGCCACTTCCCACATTATACCTGTACATTGTACCGCCGAAGCGGGTATGGTGTGGTCATTAGTAAGCTGTGTAATCGTGCGTCAAAGCGTGAGGGAAGATAACCCTTCAGGGGGTGTCCCCCTAAATATGTTTTTGTTAACTTTTATCTCTTTAATTATCTCTCTGGCGTTTCGATGTAAATTATTTACATAAACAAAAGATAAATATACCTACTGACTAAAGTAAATACCAAATATTTTATAAGAAGTTCATTTGAATTCAGTACATTCAGTACAAAACTTTTATTATAGGTTTAGCAAAGTTTATGCGAAAGTTTCAAATTTAGCTCTATGTTATTCATTCAAATTAGAATTGCGTATTGCTAAACTAGGTTAAAATATGCATTATAAATTTTATTATTATTTTTTTTCATTTACCAGGTAATTTTGAGGGTATTTTCTTAGAATGGTCAGCAGGATTATTATTAACATTGAGAATTATAATGATACTGAATTGAATTCTATTCAAATGTTATAACTTAACATTGAATCTATACCAGTTTATAACTCTAGTCTACTCGTAGTATTGTAAGAATACAAATAAAATTCAGAAATACAAATAAAATTACCATTACTCTTTCTCTCAAAAGAAAATTTTTATCAAATCTTAAATAAATCTTAAATTTTTTTATCTTTAAAAATTTATATTGTTCTCTTGTACAACTATGAAAGCTTGGATTTTAATGGTTAGCAATACCTGTCGTCTGAACCAGGCTGGATAATTTAATTTGAAAAACATCGCAAGTTCCTTAAACTGCACTTTGCGTAAAGCTTTGTAAGCTCAAATAAGTTCTACAATGGATCTAGTTTGGAAAAGTTTTCCACGATTAAACCTAAAGTTTTAAGAACTCCACTCTAGATCCTCAAACCGTTATTATAGCCTAGAGGGAAAGGATAAGGTATAAAGAAAATTATAGTTTTATGTAAATTAATTAAAACTAAAATTAGCATCTTTTGAGAAGAGGAAGGTGAGAGAGGAGTATGTAAATACGGCTGTTATTAAGAGCTTTTCGTGTATACCGCTTGAGAATGTAGTATATTCCAAGGTAAGAAAAGTGTGGTGAAACAAGGAGCATGTGTAATGGAAGCATAAGCAAGTGGAGTAAATGCAAAAGGATTTTGATGCTTCACCGTGAGCCGGAGAGCATAATATGGGGAATAATCCCGGCTTTCTATAGAGGCCGTGAGACGAATATTAAGCCGCTGACTATAAGCTTTCTATTCCAATACAACTTCTCTTGTGAATTTCCAGGGAGTCTCCTACATCCTTAACCAACCGTCTTATACAAGCAAATGTGAGCAATGCCAATCCTCTCGTGCTTTGACAATCACCTTACAACATTCATCATTCAAGGTTAACCTCGAACGAACGTAACAAGACGATATGGTAAACCATTTTTCCTCTCCCAATAACCTTTATAAAAAAAAAAATGTTTCCATAGAAGTTATATTTAAAGTAAGTGTTGATCAATTAATGCAATTACCGTTTTTTATTTATTTATTTTTTATTTTTTTTATTTTTTTTTTTTAAGTGAGCATCGTCTATTTGATTTGTTTCACAAATAAATGCTAAATTCTACTAGAATACTATGAGAGTTCTAGTTGCAAGGTGTTTTATTAGTTTTTCGTAAAGATTCAGTGCTTTAAAAATAAAATTATCGAAGAATTCTGATGTTTTGAACCTATCAAATATCGAATTAAAGTTTTGATTGTTCCATACACTGTAACAGGAGATACTTATGATGATTAGTCTATCAACATATTAAACAAGTATTTTTAGACCTATTTTTGTATATATACCAAGGAAGTAATTTGAATTTAGTCTTCACATTATAAAATGATACAGAATACGGTATAGAATTGAATAGGGTACCTATAGAAACATGGGGGTCAACAAGATTTTCAAATATCCAATATATGACCTTCAAATATATTTCCAAATCGCTGACAGAATTTATTATAATTGTATGTATGATATAAAGAAATTCAATATATTTAATGTATTTAAGAGGTTTTGCAGCCACTTTCTCTACAGGCGTCTAGTAGGATTGTTTGTATAAACACACCGGGAAAACAGACTATGGACTAAATGGATTATAAAGGATTTATACATGGAAATGGCTAATTCTCGGACAAAAGGTACTTTGAGGTCTTTATGAAGGATAAAATTGTATGTAAAGAAGGAAGCGTCAGCTATTTTCCTTAGGATCTTCAATTGGAGAGAAAGGATGCGATGGGAATTGAAAGGCTTGAAGCAACCCCATTGTTCCATGCCATAATATGTTATAATGTGCCGAATAACCCTTAAATTAAATAGATTTTAGTAATCAAATTAGAATTTACCGGATCGATAAAGAAATTGCCGAAAATCCCCTACCTATATTTAAGTAAGTTAACAAAAGTTTTATGAAATAATAACTAATTTTAAGAATTATTTAAATGGGAATGAGAATTACCTGGATAATTACCTTTATTCAAAGATGAGGAATAATGAGCAATTGCATGAGAACCCTTATCAAAGGGAAGCAATAATTGTGACTATGGTCTAATTTACGTTACGTGACTAGACTAAGGACTGTTCCTTTGTAGTGTTGCCAGTATGTTTCCAATTAACCTTTCTGACACAATACCAAGGTAGAAATCAATTCTACAATGCTCTTACATTATTCCTTGTTCCACCCCCATCGCTTTAATCCAACAATGAAGATGAAAATTCAAATAATATGTATAAAATACACAGTAAAATTGAAACAGATATATGCAAACAACTATACCTTTAAATATCCCGGGAAGGTTAAAATTATTTTTATCTTTTTTAGACTCAGGAGACCTTAAAGCGAGTAAATTTATCAACATCTCAAAATAGCAAACTTTGAAATATCAGAAACTTTTCCAAGATATACTAACATAAATACTACATATATGTACAAAAAGAGAAAGAAAAAATAAGGTCAGATGTATAATATATATGACAAAAATCATTCACATAAATTATTTTAAAATATTTTAAAATGAAAATAAGCTTTTCAACTGGTCGTAATACTATACAAAAATTCTCTTGTATCTTCTATTTTATGCAACTACGTATAATATATTATCTGTGATATACATTTTTATTATAGTTTGCATTATACACAAAATTTATTATGTATGCATACATTTTATGGACTGGGGAAGGGATAGTAGTGAGTAGAGTATTTCTATTTGAAACTTCAATATGGTAATACTATGAAAAAGGATCCATCTTCCTCAACGCTTGAATATAAATTTTAACTTAAAAGAACTCTTCAATAATACCACTAGAAAAATCAATGTTCTTTGGTTCAATTACTGTGACTGAAGTCGCTTGTCTTTAAAAGACATTATACAGGATTTTATATTGAACAAATTGAATTTCCTGTATCAACAAAAAGTTTGATACCTAACTATACAACACTTAATTATTACTAAAATATAAAAAAAGTATGTATACGAGGCTAACTACTTATACATGACGGAGTTAGAAAAGAGACAAAATTAAAAGTAACAAACTGTTTTTACCTAGGCAAAATTAAAAGAGAAGCATTATATATATCATTAAAACAAGCGTCTTACAATAAATACGTAATTGAATATTGACAAAAAAAGTTAATCATGAAGATTTTATAGTTAAAGAGTATGTTTGTAGTTGATGGGAAATAGAACTGTTATCTACCTACCCGGCCTACTAATTTAAAATATTATAAAATATATCTCTTCTCTACTCAAAAATACCTGCTTGTTTCAGGTTGAAATTTTACATGTCTGTTTCAATTTTACTTTAGACGATGTGTAAGAAGTTTTAACTAACTCGGTCATATTTTACTCAAGTTATCGTCATCAGTAGATTTCATGACGCTTGGTTCTGTGACGGTCGTTTTTTCGGATTCACTCCCGGGCTCCAGTACGTGCCATAAGGACCTTCGTTGCAATTAGTTTTTTTGACTGAGATTTTGTGGTACCACTACCACTTCATAATTATAGCTATAGAGAGGTTGGTAGAAAGTAACACAACAATATTGTCACCAAAAATTATTTCTATTCAAACTCACAAATGCGTTTTGACATATAATAAATCTTAAGTGTGCGTGTTAACTTAGTAAGTGTTAATTCTGTACTAAGCTAACTATTTTACAATTTTTTATGACAAACTAACAGTACAAGTTGGGGGTAGACAAAGGCGGTACACAGGCCTAGTCTACCCCCACCTTGTACTGTAAGTTGTTTGTTGTAAAATTGTGGTGACATTATTGTTGTGTTACTTTCTACCAACCTCTCACAAAAGTAATATTACTAATAAAAGTTTTAATTCAGTTTATTGTTTACTACGATCTCAAGAAAAGAACGGTAATTATACTTTCTAGGATCGCGCTATATCTCAATAAAAGGACCAAGATCTTGCACATATTGTTAAGACAGATAAAAATGTAGAGTTACTGTTTTACATAAAATATATTATTGTAAAAAAAGAGAAGAAATAGCTAGAAAAAAATACTCCCCCCAAAATTGTATGATAAATGTGGCTGTTAAAGAATAATAATCGGTGTTGCCAAACTAATTTTTTATAAATGGAAAAGGGAAGGAGAAGAGGATTGTAAATGATTTAATGCATAAATAATGCAATTATCTTTTTTTACAGGGAAGAGCTGAAATATGAGAGGGGGTAGAGAGAGAGGAAGTGGCACTGTAGTTGATTGTTGTGAAACAGTTTTGTCTATTCATAGAATATATATCTCTAGAGTGTAGAGATACAGCTTGGATGGAGGGAAAGAGAACACGGTGACAGCAGTGATTGATTACCGACCATGACGAGGATCTAGCACCAGGTTCAAGCATCACGTGAGTATCAGCAGTATAGAAGGGATGATGCAGAGAGGCCCTTTTATAAAAACATGGAATATATTGGGGGCTTGGAAAAGCGTGCAAGAGAAGGCACATTAACATGCTATTCAGGACCGCCGGAATATTTAGCTCTTTAATGTATTCATTTCCTTTTCACAGGCCCCTCCTACCAAATAATTTTCCACCAAGGAGGGGTCTTTTCAGAGAAAAAAAGATAGGAAGAGGCATAGAAAGTTTGGCAGAGGAAGGACAGAAGTGGAAATATTAATGAGAAATATATAAGTATTGGAAAAACTACTTTGTAATTTTAATTTTTCTTTACCACATACACACACACACACACACACACACACACACACACACANTAAGTAAGTATATAAATAACTGTATATATATATATATATAAATATATATATATATATATAATATATATATAATATGAGTGTGTGTGAGTGTGTATTTTTAAAAGATTTCAAAAATAGGAAAAACAAGTATAGAACTATATTATTTAAATGGCAACGAGTAGAATGCAAATGTTTTAATTATAAAACTCTGAATACTTTGGGGAAAAGGGTATTCTTTGAACCGTGTTATTTCCACTAATTTTCACTCGTTTTTTCCTGTAAATAGGAGGAAAACATGGCGAAGCAGTAGGTATTGTACAAGTGCCTCATTTTTACAAGCTCTCATTACAAACATTTTAAATGTAACGAAAAACATTTTTATGGAATTTAAAGTAAATTAAAGGCCCCATTTTCAACATTTTTAGAAATCAATTTAGATGAAACGGAAATGATTATTGTCAATAAAGAAGAAAGAAACATCCTATATTATTTAGCGTCCAAGTTTAACGAAAATTAATAATATCATCTATATATCAAATTAAATCCTTGATGTAGTTGTCTCCTATAGTTGTTAATAAGTTTTAGGTCTCTTTCCAAAATTCCAAGGCAGAAATCCGTTTCAGACATCAGGGAACCTTTTTGGTTCCATGTCTGTCGGTCTGTCGCTCAATTTTTGCGAAGCAACATATCTTAAAAACTATTCACATCCAATTTCAATGAAATTTTGGTGTAGGTCATAATTAGCCCATTGTTGGTCCCATATACGTTTCATCCGTCTGTGCCCAATTCTCTTTTGTGTCTTTCCCACATGCTCACAAACATAAATTTATTAAACCTAAAGCTTCAAAAGTACTTATCTGATTTGTATGTAACTTTTAAAGTTTATCGAAAGTAACCTGTAAATAGCCTCAGATTAATTTGAACCGTCTGCACTTTTGCTAAATTGATATTATTCATATAAAAAATCAAAACAGTTGATAGATAGAAACAATTAAACAAATTAGACAATAATGGCTTGTAAAAGCATAAAATCAATAAAGTACGTAGATAAGATTTGAGGAAGCTATGTGCAACACCGATTGACAGTCTAATTTTTGTTGGGTCGTGAAGGTGAATAGAAAAGTAGCTAAGGTTATTTATTTTAATAATTATCTATATTTAGACCCTAGAAGGGCATCTTCAGGCAAGTTAGACAAAGGGACATTAAGTCTAATGTATTTTAGGACAAAGGAACATCACACTTATGTAAAAAAAAAGTAACAAATTCCATTAGTCAATGTATTTTGGGATCAGGGATTTACTTTGGACTAGGAAACTTAAAAACACTTTTTTTTTATGCTAAACCCTTATTAATCCATCTGAGTGCCAATATAATTCTACCCGGATGGATAAAAACAAATTCACCTCATTTTTGAATTGGAGGTATGTACCTAAGTAAACAAGTGCCTGTAAACAAGGTATTTCAACATTATTATCGATATAAAAGCATTTCTTGATCAACCAACAAGCATGTTAATAAAACTGCTCACACAAGTCAACTGGCTATATATGTATTTGGACCGTAAATAAAAGGTTACACTTGCTACTTTATATAAGAAAGTTAAGAAATAAAGATATTAAAAAGAAAAATTCTAATAGGATTTTTTAAAATCTATCCAAAATCTGGATCATCGTCAGTGCTTGTAAAATGCAAAGGAAAAGGAACTCTTGCTTATAATTGTCAAATTTACTTACAGTTGTTTAACATATTATTGTCAAATTCATTTCATTTTCCCCTGTCTTTTAAAACTTTCAAAATAATTTTTATTAAAACAATTGATTTTTAACGTTAATTAAACTATAAATTTAGCAAAATTTGAAGAGCGTAGACGGTTGAATCTTTGGCTATCCACGGGCTACTTCGACGAACCATTTAAATTTCACAAACATCAGACAAGAAGTTTTGAAGATGTATAGCTGAAAACAAATGTATCTTTGTGTGCATGTGGAAAAAAAAAAAACTGGGCGGAGGAGGTTGAAACTTATATTATGGGACCAACAACATATTAATTATGACCTACCACACAGTAAAATCGGACGTGTAGTTTTTAAGATATGTTGGTTCGCAAAAATTGAACGACAGACAGATGGACAGATACGGAACCAAATGTTCCCTGGTGCATGAAACGGATTTATGAACTAGAAATGTTTCGTTCTTCAGAACGATCACATAGCTTCCGTTATCTTCGGTAAGCTCGGAGGAAAATTAATTATTTATGAGGTTATTTAATAAATGTGATAGTGAAAATTTCTAGCTTTACCGACCAGAGTAATGGAATTCCATCACCTTGAATTATGCTTTCAACTCCTTTCTCCCTTAAATATTTCTTTCACCTTGCTATGACATTCTATTTACATAAAATAATAATTTATCTTGTATCACTTTAAGAATGCAGCTAATATATTTAGTTTAATTATCGATCATTTGTTTCTTACATTTTTATTATAATTAATGATTAGTATGCACTATTGCTCTTGTTATTTAAAGCATTTCCCTCCTTTAAAAATATTCCTTAGAAAGTTCATCTCTCAAGTTATTTTACGTATTTACTAGGGGGCTCTGCCCCCTACTCTATTCGCTCGTCAACCCCCCCCCCCTCCCCACAAAGGCGGCCGCCGTGCGGCCGCTGCCAAGTATAGAGTGTTAGAATTATTTTTTCTATTTACTATAAGAACCGGGGACCGCTTAAAAAGTTTAAATACGCTGTAATAGTTTTTGCACTTAAAAATAAATATGTTACCACGGAACAAAAATATTTTATATTCTAGCCCTTAAGTTTCACTTTTAATGCATGAGAGCCTCACACATATTTCTTTATTGTTACCAACAAAAATAATGTTTTGATTTTATGGAGTTCAAATATATATATAATAACTTATCTAAATAAAACATATCTAAATAGTGACCGACAATTTTAACTAAACTAAAGTTATAATTATTAACATTACATTTTTGATAGACTTCAAATAGATATAATAACTCATCTAAATAGTGACCGAGACTTTTATCAAAACTAAA
>KZ651633.1:186911-205357 GCA_001010745.2 Gerris buenoi
AATGACTGATTAGTATAAATAATCATCTGGAATGCGTGTGTCTCTTCCAAATTCAGAGTGATTGCTGAGTTTGAAGTGGGTCAAATATAGATTACAATATTTGTCTCTGATAGGCAAATGATACATGATAAAAGCAGGTAATTGTTAATGCATCGAATATAGTGTGTGGACATAGTTTTTTAGAGACATATTAATTATTTAAAATTGTTAAAGGAAAATCAGTCTATTAGAATCAGAGAGAGACTGGGAAGGAGCGCGTTTTTTTTTTTTTTTTTTTTGGCTAACATTAACGATTGTGTATAACTTACGACTTATTATTGCACTGTCATCGGAAATACATAATCTGTGCTTGTTTCACTTTCTATGTAGTCGGGAAATGGGTCAAATCAAAGTTACAAGATTTCTCCCTGACAAACATGTGAAGTTGATTAAAAAATGTAAAAACCCTGAAACGTAGGCATTTTAAGTCTCTTACATAAAAAATATCTTATTTAGAAAATAACCTGATAAATGTGAATTATATTTTTTAAGTAGTATAATAGAAGTGAAGTTTATGATTAATATCAAAAATAACTTGTAATTAAACGAGGTCAGAAATATGTAAATCCATTTTTAGGCAACCCTTTCTATAATCATATTAGAAACTTAATTAAATTGATAATAATTTCATTTAAAATATCTTAATTAATTTAAACTTATTTTGTAAAGAAATTTAATCAATTTTTAATGAGGTTTCAGATTAAAATATTGTAAGAGGTAAAATTAAAGTGTTAAGATTTTCTTTCATTAATTTGTAGTGGAGCATTAAAGCGCTTTAGTCTGAAATAAAACTCTTTTGAGCGGCTTAGTTAAAGAAGGTATTACGACAAAGAAAAAAGAAAAAGATTATAAAATGTAATTAGATAAGATTCAAGCATAAGTCTTTCGATAACTTATAAAAGTCTTAATATGTATTTGATAGATTAGGGACTGAAACAATATCAGTCCGCCATTAGGTCATTCACGGGTCAGTCGTGTTTTATATTGCTTCCTTTTAATTCGATTTTTTGTAGACAAAAAAACGAAGTGGTATTCAGATTACAAATAAATAGAATCTCATTTATATTAGGATTAAATTTCTTAACTCACAAATATTGATACAAAAATAAAATCTCCTACCACCTCTATCTAATAAATAAATAAACTATTAATGTAGCACAAAGTATTGGCAAAAAAATATAAATATAGATGGGTTTTGGTTCAACGGTGATGATGTGATGAAGAGGAAACATGGCTCGAGCCATTAAGATAAATAGGAGAATCCATAATGCTCTCACCAGTCTCTATTTTTACTACTTACAAATGTGAAGATTGCTGGTGGTAGGATGACTCTTATTAGAGACAGAGACGTGATAATAATAATATGTAAAATATTATTATGTACAGATATCAAAGTACTCACAATAAAATCATGTCAAAATATGAATCAATCATATTTTGACATGATGTTACTAAATAAATTAGAACCAATATTTACGTGTCCTACAAGAGTAAAACAACACTTACCATAAGAGTAACCATGTTAGTCCAATAATTTAATGTCACATTACGGATCATTATACTGTCACTAATGATGTTTGTTCCATCCCCCCTAAGTAAAGCGTTGGTGTACTATCCTTTATACCATCCCGTGGGTCGTTCGGGAATCGTTTAGGACAGGATTTATACGCATGCGCAAACTGCGTACTGTAATCAAATCATGGTTGGCTGGAACGGATTTAGGACTATAATTCCTAATTCACCGTATTAAAAACATTCAAGGAAACCTACCGTATTAAAAAAATTCAAGGAAACCTACCATATTAAAAACATTCAAGGAAACCTACCGTATTAAAAACATTCAAGGAAACCTAACAGTTAGGGAACCTTCCTGTTGACGTATGATATGACAATTGACATAACTGCGCATGTCATAAAAGCCATAGTACTTGGTATTGTCTGAGGATCGTAAAGACCTTACATTGGTTCGCAAAGGATCCCTGCGCAGGTTGGAACAGTTAAGAGTACAGTACAAAACACTGTCACAAGTCGGGTTGGAATGGCTCTCATCCATTGCGCATGCCCGTGACTATCCCGCGGTTACTGCTTAGTTGGAACAAACCTATATACATAATAGTTTAACACGCAATACTACTGACAAAACTTAAACAATCAAAATAATTCAATGGATATAACTAGATTAAATAATTAGGTAAGATGAATCAACTGACTGGAGAAAGAAATACTAACCAAGCAAGATCTAAAATACATGTGCCACAAGATTGATAGAAAATTTAAAACTAATATAGATGCTTGCCAGAAAGATGTATTACTATTACTAAACAATTGGAAAAGGGAGCATCGAAATCTAAAACATGGATAGGCTATGGAATAAACGTAATAATACTGTCTTTAAGGAAAAATATATTTTGTTAAAAGAGAATCCAAAAAGTAATTAACCCGGTAACAGGGATTTTCGTGTGGAAATCATACTTTTAATTTGGTTGTTAGGATTTTATGTTGACTGTTCAGAAATTTTATTATACTGAGTTAAATTTTAATAATAGCGGATGGGATGAATACAATAATATAATATGTTATTTTATCTTGTGGGACAAGAATAATGATGGTATTATAGTATAATATTAATAATAATATTATTTAAAGTTAATTATATTATTTTAAGTTGTTTCTTCATTTTCATAGCAATAAAAGTAGTATTAGAGTTATTCCTAGAATGATTATGTTCCAAATTTATAAATGAATATTATTATTTTCCCCTCCTTTAATTCTCTCTGTATTATTACTTTCGTTTATATTTTTCCATTAAACTCCTTTTAGATAAAAGGCTCTCATTGTTTCTGTGATTGAAAATAAGAGAAGATATATATATAATTAAATAACAAGCACATGTGACAAAGTCATTTGGCGTATTATATTATGGGCAAAAATATCAAAGGAGAATTAAAAGCAGATCTGACAAGCCATAAAGAATGTTCATTTCTAATTTAAACCGCGTTACCAAATACTGCCTCTTTTACAAATTGGTAAATAATAAGAAAGTAAAATTAGGCGTTATAAAAGAATATGTAGGCTCAAACATATTAATTATATGCTAACATATACGTTATGTGTTTCAAGAGAGATAGTTTATTATTAGGATATTTATAAAACTTTTTTTTTTTTTTTCATAAACCAATGTATCCACGTATACACACTATTATGTTTCAAATTAATTTGATTAATACATTATACATTTAAATAACCATTTATAAAAAATAAGGTAAATTTGAAATTTAAATATTATCACATACTTCATTGCTGAAGGATTAGGAGGTATCACAAAAAAGTCTATAGAAAAGGATATTTCGGAATAAGACTTACACACTAAGATAATTTTAATAAGTTAATTTTTATGGGTATGTAAATTTTGTTTGAGAGGTTTAAGGTATCTCAATTCAATATATGTAATAATATATGTAATTATAAGTGTATGTAAGTTAATATAAATTTAAAACATAAAAAAACATATTAATGATTGATGTACCTTTCTCAATTGAGCTTCCACTAATGAAAAAGAGAAGTATAAAGGCTTTTCAATGGAAGTGAAATGAAAATAAAGAAGATCAAGGGAGCCAAAGATAGTAAAAGAGAAAATATCTTGTTACATTTGTCCAGGTAATATTATATAAAATAGTATAAAGTAAAAAAAGGCTTTCACGTTAACCATTTTGAATATATTCTCTTCAACAAAATCATTTCATCATGCTTTTCACTTATTTTTGATTCGGTAAGATTGCGGTAGAAGTAAAAGCCAAGATGGGATTTTTTCTATCTAGAATTCTATTATACATCAAAAAGGATATGAAAACCTAAGAGAAGGTAACGCACAATCTAGGTTCAAGGAGAGGAGAGAGGAGCTGAGGTATTTAATCGGCTCACCGAGTAAATCAAGACATTGCTTTTGATGATTTCGGGCCCTTTTCCACCTCTAGACGTCTTTCCCGAATCAAATGGCAACGCATTGAGAACCAAAGAGGTAAAACGACGTAAAAGGTGAACAAATAAAATGTCCGGATTCTATAAGAGAACCCGTTTCGTCGAGACCTACTACAAAAGCACTTATATAGGATTTGCTCGCCAGTAACGTGCAACTCATTAAGGAGTAACGTTTAGAAAACGGCAACGGTGAATAGGGTAGGAGAACATACGAATTGTAAAACGTGTAACAAACAGTTTCCCCGGAGAAGACTTGAGTGCACGAACCTTGAAAGTAAAGAGTAAACTAACACCTTTTACAAGGATAAGGTGTGAAATGAAGATTGTTAAAGGTTTGTTAAAGCATTGCTGAAAACTGAAAAGGAACGCATGCTCTCAGAGTTTAAAGAATTTTAAACCTGTATAACTCTTAAAGAGAGCACAAATGTTTTATTTGAAAGGAAGAACCTTGTAATGCCAAGTAGAAAATGTAAGGGGACTCCATGATAGAAGAAGTCTGTAGTTTGAGTTTGATTTCAAACGGAATATCTTCCAAAAGTATTTGTCATTCATTCTTATTACCTCTTCTTCTTACCCAGGAGAGGAGTTCTTTCCAAGGAGTTTTTTAAAATGTAAAACATTTTGATGATGTGAAATAAGGCGAGTTTGGAAATAAAGCTTAAACTCAGAGATCATTGACACAAGAATCTTTGATCTCTTTGAATTTTTGTCATGCGTTTCTTTAAGATCTAACAAAAATTTCTAAACCGATTTCATTGAAAAGAAACTGGCGGAGTTAGCAAGCTTAAATTAATATACGAGTAATAATATAAAAAAATTATAACTGAACATTAAGTTCTTAAGGTTGAAGCAAAAGTCTCTCCACGCAAAATATTTATTGTAAACAATTTTTCAAAGCAGCTTTCGGCCTGGCACAAGACTCACGCTGGCACAAGACTCAAAAGAGTCTTGTGCCAGCGTCTGGCCTCACATGACTCACCCATCCTTCAAAACCTTTTCTAACTCTTGATTTACTTTTCCAACTCATTTGGCACTGAAGATGGCCTTATAAAGGCCGAAAGCTGCTTTGAATAATTGTTTACAATAAATATTTTGCGTGGAGAGACTTTTGCTTCTACCTTAATGATGAACTCCACTAACGCTCCATATCTTATATTAAATTCTTAAGAATAAATTAAATAAAAGAGTAATTTCCAAAACAAAGTAAAAAATAATTTTCAATACAATCAACTTCCATTTTTTTTAAATATATGCATCGTGTAAAACCGTTCTTTATACTTTTGTTTAATTATGTGTATTATACAATTAATAACGTAATGTATGTAAACGTAATTTAAAAATGGTCTTTTAATAGTTATTTATGCACCAAGGGAATAATGTAAGGTATTATTTCCCTCTTGACTGAGTTGATTCCTGAGGCAAAGCCTCAGGGAGGAATCAAGGCAACTAATTCCCGAGGCGAAGCCGAGGGTATTAGTTATCTTAATTCCCGAGGCGAAGCCGAAGGATTAATGCCAATTAGCTTTATAGATAATTATAACAAGGGAATACTAATGCATTATTCTCGAGGTACATACAAAATTTTATCTCCAGAAAAAGCGCTTTATAAGATTCGTTCAACAAAGAAAACATTTTATTTCTTTATTAAACGTATTTAATACAGAAATAAAAGACTTTTAAAGTAATAAAAAATATAATGTCCCACGAAAGCTAAACAAAAGTAAACAAAGCATCGTAAAATGGCTCGCATTACAGCTGGGAGTTAAAAAGCAGTGTTGCCAACCTGATTTCAACCAATTCTCTATATTTGCCATTCATTCTCTAATATTTACAAAATAATTAGGTTGGCGAACGTGGATTATAATCCCGTTTTCATATTATTTCCCAGTTTTTACATTATTTCCCCGTTTTTGAGAACAGGGATGAAAAGACCCACATTATTACCTATAAAGCCCTGAAAAGTTACTTTTCGTTCCTACTGGGGATAAAACAATTTTTATTTACTTTATTTCCAAAATATACTTGCATAAAAATAAGATAGTCTAGAAATAAACTTCAACAATGTATAATAATAGTCATTAAAAAATAGTCTGCATTTACTGATAGACTTTGGTAATTGCTTGTCAGGTACGGTTACTTTCTTTCTTTTCCAGCCAACAGAATCGTATCATTTTGCACATGCGATTTATCTACCAACTATTTCTTACATTAGATGTTTTTGTTTTAAATTAAACCATGACGCATTTGAACTTCGATTAAATTATCCGCATTACCTTTTTGTAAAACTGAAAATTTTACGTAAAAAAGTCGATAACTGTATTAACAATTTATTTTTGAGTTTAGGAATTCTAACCTTTAACTTTTAAAGCGGTAGGAAAATAAATAAGTTTAGTGAAAAATTAATAAAAAAAAAGCTAAGACATAAAGCGTGAATCCCTTTAAAGTTTATAAAAAAAGAGATATTTAATTCTAAGACCTTTAACCAGAGTCTGAGAATGTACCTAAATATAACGTCCCGTGAGGAGTTTTAGAAACATACCAACAGCATTCAAGTCGATTTTACTTCAGGAAAAACAGAGGATCCTAATATTTATTTTACGTTTCTCACTTCTCTTTATCCAGTCTACTTTTTATAAGACGAAAATTCTTTAAATTTTTTCTTCTCCGATTGAAAATCCATTCCCGTCACACGTCCGGGTTCCCTCCGAGAAGAACATGTTACTTAAGCTATCATTTATGCATTCTTCGCTTATCTTCTAAGTGTATAAACCTAACATCCAAAAAATTCTACTTCAGAAATCTTTCGTTTATTTTGTTTTGTTTGCTCTTTCGTTCCTTTAAAGAGCCAGATTCACAATGAGAAAATTAAATATTTAAAAAAAAATAAGAAGCAGTCAAAAGAAATGTGACTAGTGCAAATAAATTTAAATTTGTCTGTCAATTAGTGTGGCAAGTAGATTCCTTGCATCCTATCGTGTAATTTAATTATATTTGCTTTTACGACAGATTATTCTTTAACGTTGCTCCCCTTTTTAGATCTTAAAAAAAAAATTGAAGAAATGGGAGAAAAAATTAAGTAAAGTACCAACTTAGCAACATTTAAGTTGCGTATACGCAGTTGAACTTAATCTGAGACCATAAACAAACTTTCCAAATTTCTTATAATTCGGATAAATACTTTTAAAGATATTAGTGTTAATGAAGCAAGGTTTGAACGCATTTGGAAGTGAAACCAATAAGCTCCCAGGGTTAAATTAATATGGTACCAACAATAGGTTAATCGTAACCAACCATCCATATTTTATTAAGATTGAAAGATATGTTAATACGCATGATAATTTCTAATCTGACTTTTAAATTATAGATGGCCTTAAAATAAATTATTTCTCACCCGTCTATTCATAACTTAATCTCGGAAACTGTATACGATCGACGCTTGTTTTTTATTTTGAATAGAATATAAGTTCCTTTAATCATTATCATTATATATTACAGTAAGATTTACAAAAAGTTTTGACTTTTGGCACTCAGATTGGCCAACCTAAATGATGAAAAAAATAATGCCACTAGGCCTGTAGGAGGGGTGGGGCCGGTGACATTTTTGTTTGCCTAGTTGACCCTACCTTCTAAAATTCAAAATACTGACTTCTCATTGGCTCCCCACGGATTTTCCCGCGCTGTCAAAAGTCAAAACTTTAGTAAATCTTACTATAGATATACATAGTATATTTATTTATATTTATGGATTTGATAACTTCCATAAATAAAAATATAAATGTTTCAATTAAACTAAAACATAAAAAGAACCGAATACCTTTAAACATCACGCTCTTTATATCTGCCACATGTGTTTTTCGTAGTTCTTCTTTTTTCTTAAATTAGAAATTAGAAAGATAATATTGTTTATATTATCATAACTCACTTTTGGTTTTTAATTTAAGAAAAAGTTTTACACTGAAAAAAGAACGATGCAAAAACTATATTTAAGTTGTACTAGAAATATCAAAATTTAAAAATCACTAATCAAATTTTGACACGCAAAACATTTAACAAAGATACGATTAACGATTTTGAATACTTTTTTCAATTAAAAATATCAATTTATACAAAGATTCGATGGTAATTAATTTGTAATAAGACACGCAGACAAAACAAAAGCAACGTCGATGTTTAACTGAAACCACGATAAGCAGGCTGTTGTCACAATTACCAGAGCTGCCAACATATACAAACAAAATAATCTAAAACTAATAGTAATATTATAATGTTTTTGTGAATAAGTATTATTTAGATTGCAAATAATACAGTATTATAAATTATAATTAATAAGTATACCTAACTAATTTAACCGATTAAGAAAAATGAAAACTAATGTTTATTTATTCTTTTGTTTATGTTATTCAGATAACCTCTTTGTACTGTTAAAACAGAAAAAACGCTATTTGTTTACATTAGTTAAATTGAATAATCGTTTATGTAAACGAGTTTATTATTAAGTTAAATATAAAATAATAATTTAGTGATTTGTAACAAAAAAAAATATGAAAAATTGACTTTAAATTTACCCCGAGCTAACCTAAATACTTTCATTAATAATTTGTTTGAATCTGTGGTGTACAGATAGATTTAGGGCTGCCGAGTGATATAGATTTAGTGGTTACGTGATTCCAGTGAGTCGAAAGTGAATAAGGCACGGTGTTGTGGAACCTCAAGCTCTAAAGCCTGATTGCAACCTACCCAAGTTGAACTAATCTCTGTTTTGTTTATGAGCCACTTTGAGAACCATTTATGTTCGACTATGTGCGAGTACTAGATTAGTTATTTCTTTTTGAAAAATGTACTGTTGAAACAGCGCAGTTGATACTAAAGATGAATCATTTAGAGTATAACCTGCCTAAGGTGGAAAACTTTGTTAGTTGGAAAACTGGTGAGGTAGATTTTTTTCCTAGAACCGTGGCTTCACAGCTTATACAGGTGTTACTATACTTAGTATAGTCCAACAAAAGGTGTCAAATAAATAAAGTGAATATTCAAGTTTAGTGTAATAAAAAGGTAACAGAACATATATGTTTAATATAATTAGAATAAATATACAATACATAGATATGAGCGATACTTAAATAGAGCTTAAAGTCAATGTTAAAACAGAAAAAGAAAAACCTAGCGTCTGTCCGGAAATTGACACATTTTAACTGTTGTTCCTTGCATCATGCACACTGATAATGTGCCCAAATAAAACTAGAGAGTGTATTAAGAGTGTGTAAGCGATGCATGCGTTGTAAGGAGTGGTTATTAAAAAGGAGCACGTTTTAGGTTTCTGTACGAAGTAGGTACGAAAAGAAACCTTATATAACGGCTCCGTCTGTCTGTCCATTGGCATATTTCAATTCATAAACTACTATAGCTAGAAACAAACAATTCGGCACACAGGTGCATTTGTGACAACAGTAAACTTTGTGGATTTTTCACACTTATTATTTCCAAGATGACTGCCAATATGGCGGGTGACTAAAAAATCGTTTTTAGTTACCATGAAATGTTATACATTAATTTAAATGTATTGAAGTGCAGAAAAAGAATATGCACCTATTAAAATTTCACACTTAATAATTTTAATTTGATCGTATAGAAACTGTTTTTATATAAAACTCGTCTCGGAGGTAAAGTATCGGCCAAAGACATGATTCTGACTCATATGTGAAAATAAATCCCTAGTTATATTCCAGGACATTTTTGAACACTTAATCTAACTAAACTAAAAAAAAAACGTTTTGTACTAAACAAGTGAGAAAAACGTGAATACACAAGCGACCTTTCTAGCAGCTGACCGTGCTGGACTGACGGTTTGATTGAACTTAAGTCAGGTCTGTTTTTATTAACTGTCCGTTTTTAATGGTTTGAAGCGTTTGGATCCGGAAAACGTAATGACTTTTTAATCCAACCACGTTAACAGAAAATATAGTTACCAAGGAAAATTAATGAAGTTCTAGGTATTCCGGTGGCGACAGTGTCTCGAAGGGAGTACGTCCCAACGTTTCCCTCCTAATACTAGAAGGACATTCAAGGGTGTTCATAGTGTAGTTTAGACCGTGGAAGCCTACGAACTTAAAAATAGTAAACATTAAAAATGCGAAACGTAAAAATAGCTTTATACTATGCTTACTTACTTTTTTATTATGCAAGTTCAGTCATTATTTGACGAAAATTTGTGCTGCGATGTCATTCTATGGCTGAAGGATTGCTACACATATCCAATCATTACTATGAAAGGAACCTCAATTCGTTACATTTTTCTTTCATTTATGCGATATAGAATTTAAATTTAATCAAATGTTACATCTAAAAAGAGGATATTTAGAGGGTTAAGTTTACAATATGGGACCCAATAAAATTTTATTTCTTAAATAGAAATTATTAAAGTGGATATTGTAAGTCCTTTATCACATTTTTTATTACAATTTCTATAAAAATATTGTAAAGGAAAAAACGTTAGGGATAACTAAAAAAAAAACCAATTGCTACCCTTTCACAGAGGCAACTCTGTGAATAATGGAAATATGCTTTTAGAATAATAACTGTAAAAGATATTAGTGGGTGGGGGGGAGGTTTTTATTGGGTTATTCTATGTAATATAGATGGAAGGTGATGTATGAGGAAGGGTGGTTAGATGTATAGAGAGTATTGTGTGGGAAGAGTGTTCAAGTCAAAAGGGTGCTGTTGCCTGATTGATGGTAGGGCCTCGAGTCCAGGACAATACCTTGCAAAGGCCTTTCTAGGATATTCTTTGAAAGGCAAGAGGGCCCTAGACCCGGGAGTACAACAAAAAGCCAACACTCTCTATCTCAAGCAGGACTTATAGGATATGACATAGAAAGGAGCTTCAACAGACTCGAATATCCACCAGAATAAAGTAATCTTTTTAAAAAATCGACATTTTTTTCCAAGCGTTAAAATATCTACATTCTTATATTTAGCCTAAAATGTAATAACCTAATAAAAGTGAAAATTCTGTTCCTTTTTCTCTAAGAATATACTAACTTGTCCCTTGTCCCCAAGATTATAATAAAAAAAAAATAGTAATTTTACACCCATAATTATGAAAGAAAAGCCCTATGCCCAATAGGTTATAGTAGTATAAATCTCGTTCTAGTGTTTCAATTAATAAATCCCATGTCTTTAGATTTAGTGAAAATTATTTTAAAAATTTCTTTTCAAAAATCTTGTATTCCTCGTGTATCATCAGTTAATGTTTCCATATCGCCACCATTTTATAACAGCTTATACTGTAAAATTGGCTGCTATTGTAGTATTAAACTATAGTGATAAAAGGAAGTTTAATTTTTTGTACTGTGAATTAAATGAATAAAATCCTTATTTTTAAAAAAAAAAAATAAACTAAAAATTATTTTAATCATAGTTTTATTTGTCAAAACTTTATTACAAAATGAATATAATAAGCTTTTTGTGTATCTAGGAAGGAGTGCTGCCTAGCACTTGGTTACTTTGACCATTAATTTAAATTGAAAGTATTATTAACATCTGATGAATACATTCTCATTTTTAAAAATAATGCACTTATAGGTATATTAGTGACATTTACCAAAGCAGACGATAATGTTGTCTGCCTAAAGGTCCAAGAGCTTGAGTACACGTTCGTTTATACTATTATGTATGGTTTCCTTTACTGTCGTGGACGTAATTTTAGACTGCATTTATCGATCTGTTTGAGATCATTACAGCATCCATTGCAAATGTATATCCTTCAAATTTCTTGTAACAGCATCTTCAACGTTCAATCGTCAATTATATTTTACAATTTTGCAAGAGAAGATAATTGATAGTATCTATGACATGGAAACGGATATGCCTTGTATGATGTAGACCAGTGCAATCCATCTTAAAACCCACGATGTCTTTTTTACGGCCCACGAGAGTAATTTCATGGGAGCATTTGAAGATTGGACTCTCGATGGAATTGAGTTGGATACCCCTGATGTAGACTATATTCACTTAATGCCTCTGACCACGCTACTAGCTTTGGTCTTGGTGAGAAATTTTTATTTCATTTATATCGTCATCCACATTTTCATTCATATGAATTTCTAACTCTGAAAATACTTATATTTTGAGATACTTATTTTGACTTCTATGTTTACTCTCAACCATACAATTTTTCTGGTTTTTCATAAGTAAGATAATGTTGACTAAATAAATAAATAAAGTGGATAAAATTGGAGAAGGTATAGCTTGTTACACTATATTTGTATACATATTGTCAATACAAAATGTTCACGTTGTTTTAGGATTGAAAGAAAATACAAACAGTGTCTAGAAGTACGAAGGAGTTGAAGTAGGTAGGGTGAAAGCTTTGTTCTAAAGCCTCGATATACAGCAGGGGAAGGAGGTGATGTCTCCCTCTCAGAGCAGATAATATCATAAGGAAAGGGAGGGGGGAGGAATAGAACTTCCCCCTCCCAGACTATAGGCTCAACAAGTTGTACTTGACCTGCTCCCACCTCTCTACCCTCTCCCCCTTACCCAAACCTACACTAACATATAAACCATGTACACTATCAGGCTACCTACCCCCTGTACAGTATAACCTACCTCTATACTTATCCAACCTTATAACAATTAATTCCCTCAACCTGTTCTATCCCTTTTTCCCTAAATTAATCTTAGTTAATTCATCATTATTATAATATCCGGTTGATTATCAATTTTCAGCAGGTGTAATTAAAGAGGTAATTGAATATTAAAGTTAAATTTATGCCGATTTAAGCATAAAAATTATTGTTCGAATTGGAAAAACCATTCAATTAAGCCATGCGTATAGAGCAGAACAGTTATTTGAACCGCAGAAGCATATAATTGAGTCGCCAGATTCACTTGCACCGGGAAGGCCAAGTGTGATGTAGTACTGCCCAACAGCTCTACGTAATTCGTGCGGTTTAACATATTTTTACGGTTGAACAAATTTATGTTCTGTCCTGCGGTTAAATGTATGCCTAGCCTCAATAATTAAAATTATGTTTAACATTCTTCTAGTTAGGACTTAATGATTTAATATCTAATTTATTAATATAAGAACTATACAATTTTTATTTTCAAATAATTAAATACTTTAAATATTGGCGCTGAACGAAAAATGGTTAAATTTCTAAGTAAAAAAAAAGTGTTTCTATACTTTAGTTTTTACTTATTAAGAAAATACTACTCCACATAAATTGGCCAACTACGTTGGCAAACACAACATTTTTTTCTCAAAAAATATATGACGTATAAAAAAATTGATTTAAAACTGATTTATGTTTTTTAACTGAGAATAACTATAATTTTTTTCAGATTTTTCTGTAGATTTGTTTAAAAAATAGAGGAGGGAGACGAAAAAAGCAATTTTCAAGGACACATAGCGCAAATATGAATTAATACAAAAACAAGACCAAATTTATATTTGTACTGAGGACGTTCTCCTTTTTCATTCAACTTCCCACATGACGTATTTTAGTTAAATAAATATCAATCACCCTTTAGCTAAGAATCGTTTTTGCCTACGGACATAAAAATTACAATAAATAAATTATTTTTATTATCTACAATTATTTAGGTTATTGCTTATGAACTAAATAGCAGGCTGTGAAGTTGAAAGAATTATTAACAATTTACGTGCCTACACTGACATATGGCTAGAGGTGTCTAAAGACTATTACGAATAAAAACCGGAGTCAAATTGAAGCCACGGAAAAACCAAGAGAAATAGGATAAGGAACTCTACTAAAGACTGGGCTTAAAAATTAAGCTCGTAATGAGAATGGTAGAGAATGCGTATCTTAGATAGAGTGGACACGTCAATAGGATGGACATCGAACGACTCCCTTGTCGGGAGAGGAATGTCTCTCCAAGATGCTTCATCCCTATCATTGGATAGAGGAGGGTGGACCTCATTTAGATTTCCTTGACATCGCAAGGTAGGTTCCGAACAAGAAATTATTACCTCTGTTTAGTCATAATAAATTTACTAATCATCAGACACTATTGTATTGCTATTGAGTTTTAAAAATTTACTGATTAATTTCAACTCTTCGTGTTTTATGAGTGATCCACAAAAACTGGGTTGCCACAACTAACTAAACAGAAACTAAAATCACATAATATCATAAACATTAAGTCGCGCATGTTGAAGGATCAGTCGCCCCTCTTGGTCTTGGGCCCCCAGTCAAGTCCCAGCGGACATGAGCCATGTGGGCTTGGAGAAGTTTGAGGACTTTGACTTGAAAAATTCCCGTTTACTGCCTAGCCATGATGCACGAAATTCCCCCTACCTACCAAAGCCCGTACACCAAAAAAACCATCCCTCCTCCCCGGTCCCTTTTGAAACGGTTTGAACCACTTGTTAACCAAGATACACTTACGCGCGCGCTAGTGCGTGCCAAATTCCTTAAACGCCTTGACACACACATAACACATATGTCATGTAGAGGGGAATTGTCAAATGAATTTAATCACCTAATTTCAGATATGGCAGGAAAATTATATTTAAAATTATATCTAGTACTTAATGAATGAAAAGCTTTCGGCTTGAAATCCTATCAGCGACAAGCACGGTCGGTTGAACAATTATTCAGAATTATGCACTAATCTCTTTACGAGGAGTTGCATTTTCCACTTTCCCCTACAGTAAATCAATTGTTATTATTCAGGTTTGGGTGTACTAAATCTGACGGCGAAATGAATTGTATCTGGACGGATTAAGAAGCAGTAAGAGGGGAAAGGGGGAGGGATGGGGGTTAGTGAAGTTGGGGTAATGGGATTAAACTTTGTCAGAGGTAAACTGTAGAAGCGATGACAGGTGGATGCTGAGGAGCTTAACAGCAGGGTGAACCTTGTGATAGATAAGCTAAACCTATAATGTAAAGCCCTCTTGCCTTCAGAATTCTAGATAAGTTTTTAGATACCAAGGTCATCAACCTTTTACCCTGACACTCCATTCTTCTAACAAGCTCTACCCACACTTCAATCTAAACATAGCTTCTTTGAATAAAAAATTAAGACATGATAAGTGTTTAAAAAATAGTTTGCAGAAGACAGAGCCTTTAACTGGACCAGTTGGATTCTCTTGCATCACTATTACATTGTGTTATTTTATTAAATACAAAGAAACTGTCTCTCTATGAAAAATATCACTTATTTCTTTATTAAAGCAGCTTCCAGTTTGTATAAAGCATCAGTGCTTATGAAATTCTAAGTGTTAAGGCTTATTAACATTATAATAAACCTTTTAATTTAGTTTTGGATCCTTTTAGGGTAATAAAATCGTACTCAGATTTTTACTTTTCGTGGCCAATAAACCAAAATAACAAGTAATCGAATCATAGATTATAAAAAAATCTACAATGATAACTTAAAATTTGAAAAATAACTTGAAATAAACTATGATTAAGAAATTTTTATGTTCACTGTATTTTTTATTTTATTTTATTTTTTTTATAGTTTGTAAACTACGAAAAACAAACTTTACAATTCTTAAGCTAATTAAAATTATAAAGACGTTAGATTTTAACTAAAATGGCGAGTTATATGGAATCATTTATTATTACAGATAGAGGACAATTATTTTTTATATTCTAACTTTCTAGGAGCAGGGGTACTGTAATTTTGTACCTCCACCTCCGTCATTACTCCTCCCGTTTTCTTACAACCATGTCTTCCCTTAATTTACAAATTTTCTCTTATTAGTGAGTGCCATACGTGCTGAGAAGAATCCCTAGCCAATATATTAGCCTTTTAGACTCTGTAGTTTATTAGACTGGGTTCTGGACTAGAATTCCCACTTTTTCTACTTTAATCCAATTATCCTTAGAACTTAGAAGTATTGTATTGCATAGAAAGTCATATCAAAAACAATGTTGACATATATTATAAAGAGGAAGTAATAACTACATTCGCGAGGGATCTTGGTTATTATGACCATAATTTTGAATTAAAATTACCGATTGAAATATACCCTTTTCTCTTAAGTTTCTATGATGTAAAAGGAGTTTATCTTCGAAATTTCAAGGTTCTAATGTAATTTTTTGAGAGATATTGTTTTGGCGTATTTGGAATCAAAATGGCCACTACATTGAATCAAAATGTAGTATCGTAAAAAGATTTATTTCCAATCCCGTTGAGGCTAAGAAGAACCTACCAAGAAAATTTAATAGGTACCACTAGTGCTGTAGAGACTAAATGTTGTTGAATCAATCTGTCACAATTGTATGTATTCAGGATTTTATGTCTGTACAAAATTTGAGTATATAACCTCACATTCTTGTTAGCTCGGTGATTATATGTTATAAGAGTTCATAAAAAATGGAAAATTAACGTAACCCTATTGCATATTATAAATGTTCCTATTCCTGATCTACATATTTTAAAATATATATAATATTTAAGCTGTTAAAAATACAGAAAAATAATTAAGAACAACTTGACTGATTAATATTCTTTTCAAACTAAATTACCTACTTTAGAATTACCTGCATAAATATAACTATGTAATACATTTTTTTCGCTTTATTTTAGAATGTCTAGGGAAAGCGAAATTTGTATTTAAATTTAATGGACATAGATTGAAATTAGAATAGATTAGTGATGCAAATCTATTCCATTGTATCTGCTTTACAAGGTCTTTTTACTCTTTCCTGTCCCATTTTCATATAATTTACCTTTCTAATCCTCTTTACTTTGTATTTAATACAGCTAAATGGAATAAAAAAATATATATATTTAAATAAATAAATACGATTTTAATAGTAAATATTCAAAAGAGCGAAAAAGACTTAAGTTTTTGAATATCATTTAACTTTTACCCTCCCTCTCTCATTCACATTTTAAAGAAAATATCTAAGTACAAAATGTATTATATGAAAGAAATTATAACATGATCAATAATTTAAGACTTTACATAATTAGATAAAAATATTTAAAAGATAAAAGTTTCATAAAAATGCAATTATAGTCAAGGCATATTAGACCAACATATTGGTAGAAAAACGAAATATTCTTGGAGTTTTAAATTGAAACATTTGTTCATCATGTAATAGTATATAGTAAGGGTGCCCATAGGCAAAAAAGTCAATAATACATACTCTTTCCAAACCTCTTTGTATGGCTTGTTTAGGCTAAGTCTGACACCGTTTTTCTCTAAGATTTTATTTGGTTTTGGGGCGTTAATTAAATAATAATTAATATCCAGCTGATTTTCTCAAGATACATTGTTTGAACCCTATAACTCAACATTTTAATATTGTCTGACGCAGACCTTGTTCCGATTTTCCAGTCTGACGTGTCAAAGTTATAGGGTTCAAATAATGAAAAACGCCCCAAAACAAAATAAAATGACAGAGGAAAACGGTGTCAGACTTGGCCTAAACAAGCCATACAAAGAGGTTTGGAAAGAGTATGTATAATTAACTTTTTTGCCTATGGGCACCCTGACTATAGGCAATACTTAATACTCCTATTATTATAGTGATCAAAGGGGGTAAGGACACCGAAAAGGAATCTTTCTTTATATCTGCTATAACACAATTTGTACTCAATTTTTGAATTTCTAGGTCTTCCCGACGCGGCGGTGACCACGTGTTAAAACAACATGTACTACTTTAGAAATGGTCCCTTCACTGGGCACTAAACGACGTAAACCCTTTAAGACATGGCCACTACCTGAAGATTTAGAACTTTATTATGTGACCAACTAAAAGAAGACAAAATAGTAAATCTCCTAAAATAATTTAGATTAAAAACTGTTGAAGATTAATTTTTTGTTGAACTGCAGGTTTAGTATTTTTGTTTTGTTTTTTGTAAACCTGTTTTTCCCTTGTCAACTTTGTGTCAAACTAAATAATTCAATTTAATATTTTCTATTCTCAAGTGAGAAATTGTTCTTTTTAATCTATATATATAAAATCCAAATACCACTCACTGACTGACACATCACGATATCTCTGAAACTACTGGACCTACGACCATAAAAATTTGTAGCTGTGTTCCTCTTAGTTCCTAGGTGCTCCCTAAGAAATATTTTAAAAATCCGCCATCTTGATTCAAGATGGCGGCCATTTATATACAATTCCATAAGACGATATCTCCGGAACCAATTGTACTAAAACCTTGAAATTTAGATGTTAGCTTCCTTAGATCAAATTAGTAACTTTAGATGAATGGTTAACCAATCGGGCATTTTGATTTAAGATGGCGGCCATACATATATAAAAGTCAACATGTGTGCATGTTCTTTATACAAATCTACAGTTTTAGTCCGATCTCGATGAAACTTTGCACACTTGACCTTCAAAGCAAGGGGAAAATCACTGTCTACATGAATATTCAAAATTTCAATTTTGGTACACAGGGGTACGGGGTACAAATGTCAAAGTAATGAATAT
>KZ651633.1:245666-259428 GCA_001010745.2 Gerris buenoi
ATTTTTTTGGGGTATATTTTGATTTTTTGCCTCTATAAGGAGTGCAAAAATTAAAAAAGCATACATATATTTGTGTCCTACTCTTCAGCAGCTTTCATTTCATAGTACTCAAAAATTTAAAAAAAATTAAAATTTTTGAGTTTACCACATTTTTTCAATTGCGCATGCGCAAACCTAGTTATGAACTTCTGTATATTTTCCTGTGGTTGGGTCAAAAAGTTGCACCAGTTTGTCAAATTTCAGCTCTTTCGCTTAAACGGTTCGGGCCCTATGAACCAAAGAGCGACGGACGGACGGACACATCACCCTCGGCATAAGGGTTTTGAGAAGTATCTACAAAACCCTAAAAACGAGATTTGTTACTATCCAAATGAACGTCGTCGTGAGTCAAAATGACCGTTCGGAAAACCCTCTGTCAAAAGTTTCTGAAAGTTAAATACATTTAAAGTAGTAGAAGTAGTCAATATTTCCATAAAAATAAATAAATTTTCAGAATAAATTTGTATTATTTGAAATAGTTTAATATATAAAAAATTTATTGTACTCCAAAGCCTATAACTGCCCATCGATTCTAATATCTTACATTCTTAAACTCAAGTTCTTAAACTTGAGTTCAAAGATGCAATATTTACATAATAATTAAAAAAAGCCATTTTAATCTAATTCCCCCATTTCAATCTGCATATATTAAACGTTTAATGTATTAAATTGTATTGAATCCTGGTTACATAAACAGTTTTAAGATACCCGAATTGAATACTGATGATAAAGAAATATTTGAATAAAAATATTAATGGGATTCATAGGGTTTTAGAATTTCTCAGCTTTAGATTACTAAAGCTAAAAGAATTTATAATTCTATTAAAATTTTATCTTAATTGCAATTTTAAAAGAAGATTGCTGAATTGATTTATGAAGATAACTTTTTGCAATATTTACTCATGGTTTTGCCAGTCGTAATTAAAAAAACAAATGAGACATTTTTAAATTAAGCTCTATTTATAAATTTGTCTTTCAAGAGGTGCGATCGTAATTGAACTTAATAATTTGTGGTCATGTTTGTGATGATATTTATGTTCCTAATCTAAAGAATATGATGATTGATTCAGATCCATTTGATTAAAATTGAGCATTTATCTCATCGTTCTGAATACATTTCACTAATTTAAAGGATGCCCACTCTGTTTCGAGACTGAAGTCATAAAAAAATGTTTTTAAGATGAATTTAAATTGAGTTAATACCCTTCAAAATATGACCCTTCGCATCAATACATCGCTGCCAGAGCTTTTTTAACTTTTCCTACTTCCCATAGAAGTCTGCAACCGCAAAGATGGTCAGGCACCCCGCTGACGCCGCTAGGTTTGCCTGAATTGCCCAGAAAAGTAGTCCTTTTAGGCTAATTTTGATTTGAGGGAACATAAAAGAAAAGTGAGGGAGGCCAATTTAGGCCAAAGTTTTGGGGTAGAGGTGCCAGGTTGTGTTTGGCCAGAGCCTCCCTCAAAGTCAGCGACGCATAACAGGGAGCATTGTTATAATTAATTACAAGATATCAGCGATCTTTATATTCGGATGGGGTGGACCCTATTTTTCACACGTTAGAGCATTTCTGCGAAAAATTTATCATTTATAAATTTTCATTGGCTAGCAGGCACAAATTCCTTTAGACCGCACTTTTTGCGTTGATTTAACTCTTGATTTGCTTATTCAAGATCTATTTGGTCGATAAAACTCTTCGACTCTTTCCCGGCCATCTTTGGATTTGTTATGTCACTTAAACAAATGCGTTCTGGGCATTGGTGACCTCCATGAAAATGCAAGTATGGTGATACCCTCCAAAACGTGATTCCGAGATCTTTGTGAAGGAGGGGTCTTACGATTTTATGTTCGTTCGGAACGTTAATCATTTATAATATCGCTTCAAGACATCGTATTGAGATGTGGTTTGCGGCATTTTTTTTTTAGAACTTTTGTCGGAAAAACTGATGGCGCAAACCCGGACATCGTCAACGTTTCGGAGCTACAGTCACATAAGCACGAAATCGGTCTTTCGACAATAACTTCAGTAAGCTTTATTTTATTTCAAATTCCTTTAGGGTATATATACTTTTTGAGCACAATCAGACAAGCGGTTTGGGAGATATTGGAATTTTGGTGTTTTAACTTCCATGAAAATGGGTATAAATACTACGTTTTCTCTTGCTCACGCATTGACACAACATTTCATGAAAGTTGATTGATTTATTTATGTTTTATATTTGCTTAACTGTGGTGGAAAAAGAGTGAGTCTGGTTGAAGGCAACAAAATAGTGTGTGCGCATGTGCGAACTGCATTGTTTACATCCTAATAAATCATAACCCTTACATTCTTCCGCTGGTCACTCTCCGTGCTGTTTATACCGCTAAGCTATTTACCACAATCGCAACCACTGAAGATCGTCAGAACAGAGCAGGAGATAGATGGAGAGAAACAATAGAAGAGAGAAAACTGCACTCGTCCGCTGCATTTACACCATCTCATGCTGTCTCATAGCGCTACCGCTGAAAACCCGCCCTACTAGACTTCCAACCACGTAACAACCATCTCACCTTACTTATTATTATTTTCACCACATTTTCTCTTATGTTATTATGTTTTATACATTTAAAATACCTATACAGTCCTACTCACTTATTTTGTACAACCCGCCTTGGTTGAGGTTCCCAGGCTTTAAAACTAAGTCTACTACTAATTTAAAACTAAGTTCCTCACCAGAAGTCATGTGTAGGATTTCCACACCAGTTCTCCTTGTATGCACCACGGATTACATCAAAAGTTTTCACGAAAAGTATCGAGCGTACAACGCTGCTCGATAGTTGTCGGCTGCATCTTGACGCTCTAAACTTCGTCGCGGGCATTAAATACACTCTCACTTCATGATCACTCATCACACTTTAAATGATCGGAGGCAGTTGGGATAGGTCTCATGCCATTTTGTAATAAAATTTTAATTGGTAAGTTTAACAAATCTAACTTAGTCTTTTTTCGTTTTTTTTTATTGTAGAAAGACAGAGTTAAAAGCATTTTGCTAATTTATATACTTGAACTACTGGAACAAACGAATGAAACTACTGAAATCACAATCAGGGCTGCTGTTGAGTTCAAGATGTAAAAAGAGAATTGGTAACAAAGGGTAATTAAAAGGTTAAAAGGTGTGCTTTTTGCGATTCGCTCAAGCAGACTAGTGACTAACGCCATCCGGAGATGAAACGAACGTTTCCTTTACACTAAACGACAAGAGACAATATCCGATTCGGTTTGTTACAGGCCACCGAGCTCAAAAGTGGCAATTTGAGATAAAATTTTAAAACCTCTACCACGGTACTTTTTGGGTTTAAAAATCTCAAGTGAGGGAGAAATTCGAGGTGAAGACTTTAAAGGTTAAAACTTTGAAAATTAGCCGACAAGAGAGACAGAAGTGAAGCAACAAAGAAAACGGGTCGGAGATAATGTGGAGATGGATACCATTAAGAAGTAGGGAAGTTAGACAAGTCACATGCGGGTCTTATCTAACGAGACATAACGTACAAAGTTAGAGATTACGATATATGTCGAGAGAAACCTAGTAGAATATAAACCTCACCCTTTCTAAGCACTCAAACGTGAATGAAAAGTTCAAAAAGGTGCCTCTTGTTCAAGCATAAGTACTTCTTTTATGTACTTTTTAACTCTAGTATCAAAAGAATTTTAAAAAAGATACACTATTTTTTTATACATATATTTTTATAAGTAGTAAAAAGCTCTTTGAAAAAATGCATTTCAATGAAAATTGCCCACCGAACAAGGAAGTAAACATTTTTTTGCTCCTTTTGTATTGAAGACAGGCTTTACCAATTAAGGTTATATAAAACGTTAGTACCCTAAACGCGTTTACAAAGGTGAAAAAAAGAAACTAATTAAAAAGTCATGTTATACATAAAAAGGTCAAAGGCAACAGACTATTAAACTCTTTACTCAAGAGGAAAATGAAAGCTCAACCGATCCCTTGGATTAGCTTCCATCCCTTTACTTAGTATAACACCTTCCCTTTTTTAAATTAAGGAAAAAGCAGCAGGTCTCAGATGAGTTCGTAATTATCAGTGTTAGGATAATTTCGTTTATTCTAAACACGTTTTAACAATAATGTGCGTTCTTTAGCATCACACTGTACTGTAACTATTAGTAAAGTTACAAAGTATGAGCTTCAGTATTAAGCAAAAAAGAAACCGTTAACTTAAGACTATTTTACTCTAAAAGGAAAATTTAAAAAAAAAAAAAAAAAAAAAAAAAAAAAAAAAAANTTTAGCCCCCCCCCCCCCCCCTGGTTCTAAACAATAGTTCGCCCTAAAAATGTCTCAAAGGTTTGTGTTTGACTCCCCAAGACATTGCAGTTTTATATTTAATATTCCTTTATCTTAATAGCTGATTAGACTAAGGGATATGATCACAATTATTTGTTAAAGCTAGTATAATATATAGTTGAATAAGTCCTTTGGCAGCATGGACTGTTACGCCGTAGAGTTAGTTAGTATTTTTATAAGCATTTATAAAAGTTTATATGATTATATTTAATGGTATAATTTTCTATATAAAGGGTATTTTAGGAAGTCTTTATTAATGTATAGCGGATTTATTTTAGTTGGCTCGACACCCTGGCTGAATGAAGAGTACGGTACAGAGTTAGCTATTTATCTCTACTACTCCCTTCTTCAGAGTCCAACCCTCGGGCCCTCCTTTCTGTTTAAATAATTTATCGCCTGTAAAATTAATCCTGCCGTCCCCTGTCTTGAGGATCCTGTGTTTCTTGTCTGCTTAATATATTTTGTTTTAGTGGCGAAGAGGTTGAGCGGGGTTGAGGAGCCCAGGTTATCTAATAAACCCTTGAGAGGGTTCAATTTTTGCCCTTTCTTCCTCCTCATCTTAGCAAACCCGAAACCTCCTCTTATATCCTAAGAATTATTAACATCATAATACAAGAGGGAAAACTCCTAACTTATTTTTTACACTGCCAATATTCTACGATTTATTATGACCCTTCTCCTGATGTCACCTTACCTTAATCTACCTTAAAAAAAAATATACGTAGCCTTTTTTTAAAAAAATAAGACCTTAAAATTCTCAAAACCAGATGAGTTATTTTAAGAATTTTTAGCAAGTGCAGCTGACGACGTAAAAACCGGAGGGAGTTGATATTAAGATAAAAGTTATTAATTTTTAGCCAATTTGGGACCCTTAGAGGTATTTTCAAAAACCTCTTTTTTTATCAGAAAACTGGAAATTGCAAATCACATATACAATATTAATTTATTACTGCGACTCATTACGAGGTATTTTTATAAACGCTTTTTCTTTAGTAAGGTATAATTAAAAAAAAAAAAATAGTTTAACAAATAATTTACCCCCTCAAAACTAGAACAAAGGTTAATATTACTTGGAAATTCATTAATTTTTCAAGGTACGAAAAAATTAAAATGTCATTATAACTAGAGCTTTATTTACCAACATTCTTCAGTGGAAATAGAAATTAGATAAAATCTTGAGTTCAAATTTGGGTGTGCCCAATTCAATTAGTATGGCCAAATTATTTAGTATTACCAAAAAGTTAAAAGAGAATTAATAAAGAAAAACTATTTTTTTACATAAATGCACTAATACTGTAAACTGCTAATTCATTTAATATGATCATCAGTGAAAAATATTTAATTTTTAGTGTAACTATAGCTGGGTGTTACAGAGTGTATTATTTTTTACTTTTCCTCACTACCTAGTAGGAAAAGTATTAAGCAAAAAAAAAAAAAAAAAAAAAAAAAAAAAAAAAAAAAAAAAAAAAAAAAAAGATAAAAAAAAGAAGATAAAAATATAAATGTGTGACAGTATCACAGCAAGAAGAAAAATAATAATAATAGAAATAAGAGGACCGAACATAGAAAAGGTGGATGCCGTTTAAATAAAGAGTACTAAGTTTATTCGTTTTATGTAAGAATTTATGAAAATCCAGAGATGTATGGTGACGATAGACGTAATGGAAATAAATAAATACCAAATACCTCAAGCGGATGAACTCGGTCTAGTGGAGAAGGCTGAAATGGATCGTGTACTTCCATCGTAACATATCTGAATTGACGGTTTTAGCGAAGCTGATGAAAGTTTGAAATATTAAGGATAATTGATTCAGCAGTCGGGAGCTTGTGAAGCAAATATTGATTGAAGAGTTGCTCAAGCAAAAAAAGCAGTAAGAAGGCTTAATGGAGTACTGTGATCCAGAACACTTAGGAGAGACAGAGGCCTGGACACTAACAGAAAAGCAAAAAGGAAGATTGCAAATTGTTGAAATAGATGAGTTAAGAAGGAGTCTGAGAGTATCGAACTTACAGTGTCTAAGAAATAAGGACATCAGGCTGAGCAATCAGCTGTTGAAAGGATTGAAGAGCGTTCTCTTCGGTGATGTGGACACGTGATGATGGGAGATGAAAGAGTATCTCACCGAATGAATGAGCAACCTGGAGAGAAGGTGTGGCCAAAGCTATGAGAGCCCGAACCTACAGTACAGGATAAAGACTGGCAAGATCGTAATGAGTGGAGGGTGGGAATAGGATAACTACTGCTAAGCGGATTCGCCCTCAAAAGTAGAAAAGTAAGTACTAAGGGAATTTAGCAATGATATTTAAGAAGGAAAAACAGATAAACCGTGTAAACAATTGTTAGATAATATTGACAGTAGTATTAATTATAATTTATTGTATGTAAACAAACCTGCATTACTAGGTAATTTCAAATGTAAATAAACCTGGATTTCATTGTTTTGATATATTAAGGTAACATATAAATAAAGAGTTTGTTGTGCTTTTGTTCCAACTATTAATAAAGCTATGAAACTATTTTATTCGATAATTAGTATTATAAAATAACAATTAACAGTTGACAGAAATAAAGTAATACATAGAATTAAATTAGGGAAAANTTTTTTTAAAATTTCGTGTGGAGTATCTAATGAAAGGTATTGAAGAGTAGATGACAAAAATATATAACACTTGAGGGTAATATTTCATTTTCCCCGCCATTTTGTCAAAATATTAATAATTTTTACGTGAGAATTCACGCCTTACCAATTTATTTTTACTATGTATCGAAAATAAAAAAAATTAAACCATGATAAGTAACAACCGTATTTACATAAAGGTAAATAACAGGGGAAAAAGTACATATAACTAAGAAGGTAAAGTAGGAAGAAAAAGTAAAATTAAATAAAAAGAGGAAAAATTATTGTATAGCTATATAAAAGTAGATTTCTTCCCAAAATTCCAAACTCAATCAATTTGCAGATTTCTTTTGTCTTACTTTAACTTTTACATTTTTAACAAAGAAAAATACCCAGAAGGAAAATTTCCATCTAAATATTTATATTTTTTTTCCTTGATAACCTAAAGATAAAAAATAATAAATAAAGAAATGCAGGCCTGTTAAAAGAGAATCATTATTTTACAAGAAAATTAGAAGTAATAAGGGATTTAGAAGCTAAAAAGGAATAAAGGAGAACAAAAAAGGAACGTTATTCTTTACAAGTGGAAACGAAAAAATTAAAATAAAATAGAAGCTGAAAAAAGTATTACGTTAAAATAAAAGGAAACGATAACGATTTAGAATAAAAAATAATAATATTGATAATAATAACACTTTTTTTTACTTTGAAAGGGTTCTTATTATTTTTATTAGTGTTTTTTTGTTAGTGTTGTTGTTTAAACAAAAAGAAATTTGTATTAGAACTCATTATAAGTTTATATATTTACTAAAACTATAGCTATTATGATTGCTTATTCATATTTTAAGTCCAATCTTTCAATATCATTACCTGTTTGTGCGATCAATTTTTCAAAACAACTCACCGTTAATTTTTGATGGAAATAATACATTAATCAGGGGCTGTGACCTTGACGTGTCGTTAGAGGATGCGGGGGTGACATAGGTGACATTTCCGGTGACCTTCGAGTGTCCTTGTAGGGTCAAAAACCCGGTGCTCCGGGGCTCCAGCGTTTTGCCTCATCTTATTTTCTCTACTGTAAATAAACCTGGATTTCATTGTTTTGATATATTAAGGTAACATATAAATAAAGAGTTTGTTGTGCTTTTGTTCCAACTATTAATAAAGCTATGAAACTATTTTATTCGATAATTAGTATTATAAAATAACAATTAACAGTTGACAGAAATAAAGTAATACATAGAATTAAATTAGGGAAAAGAAACATTATTAGAACCGGCCTAGAAGATAAGAAGGATCGGAAAAAATAAAGATTGGTTTGAATTTGGAGGAGTTAGATTGCGTGTGTCAAATAGGTCACAAAACTGATGCCAAAACAATACCTATATTCGCCACTCTACAGGAAATACCTAGGAAAAAAATTGATTCTAAGAAAATAAAATGCTCCTATAAAATACACCAAAATGTATAGCTTCCCCAAAAAACGTCTTGCAGAGAAGAAGAGAGCTGATTCCGCAGTTGAAATAACTGAAGGGAAAAGGAATTTTTAAGTTCTGATAAGTTAATCATTCAGGGTATGGATACGTCAAACAGAAGATAAACCCTTGAAAACCCCCTTGTTCAAGAAAACATATTCCAGAAAATAAACAGGGCAGAGGAAAAGAAGAATCTGCAAAAAGAAACGGGCATTAGTAAATATTTAATAAACACATCCAAGCCAGATTAAGAGAAAGATGGAAAATAGCAACGATTTAACTATGCTCAGAGCTCTTGGAAAAAAACAAAGTAGTGAAACAAGAGGTTATACGGAAAAAATATTAAACTCCCAGAAAGTCTGGTCACCGGGGGAGCGTTAGACCTTACCGTCCCATATAAATGTAAAACCAAATGGAGAAAATAAACAAAGCATAGGTATGCTAGCATAGTAAGCTAGCATAATACGCAAAAACATGAACCCTGGCGTACAATGCAATAAAACCTATAAGCATTGGAACATTAAATGTTAGATCCCTAAGTCCAAAGACCAACTAAGGGAGCTAGAATACGCCTTAAACGGTTCAACTATTGATATTTTAGAGATATCAGAAGTACGATGAATAGGTGAAAAATATATTTAGCTTAAATCTGGAAAAATTCTAGGATATTACGGAGATACTGGGAGAAAGAAAAGTTGGATATTTGTTTAGGCAAACTTAAGTTCTGGAGAAATGCAAGGCTTTTCAGATAGGATCTTTATTCTAAGAATAAAGCTGTACAGAAATGAGATTACGACAGAAGTGCAAGATATACGCATCAACCTCCGAAGCCGAATAACCAGATGTTGATGACTTCTACCAAAACTAAGATTAGTGTTGAAAGAAAAAAAAAGTCCTTAGCTCTATTATCATTAGTCCAGTCAATATAGGTTTTTTCTTCGGAATAATTTTAAGCCACAATTTTTTTTCACAGAGAGCTTTGTTATGCCATTGTAATTAATACCTGAAAAGTCCCCAACTTTTTTATGTACGCTTCCCTCTTTTTTAGAGGAGGGGAGGAGGGGGGTAGAATTTAAAGGACTTTAGCTAAGCAAGTAGGGTATCATTTTCTATGCATTTCTTTACGCTGAATCGATTAAAACAAGAATCAAGTCGATACGACCTATAGTTTGGAAGATATAAGGGGTTTTATGTATAAAGAAAATCAAATATTTTAATGTACACCTCCTAGGGTTATCACTAGAAATTAATTTTCGATTTTTTCTCCAGGGACCTTCCTAAAAGTTTCCAATTGGCTAAAAAANGGAACCACTAAAACAACAGTTAAACTATTAAATAAGTGGGAAATAACAAAAAAAAAAAAATTTAGTACATTCTTATACTTTATTTTATTTATATTTTACAAATATTTTATACAATTTATAAAAATAGTTCAAGAAATAAACTGGGGGGCTCAAAATACATTAACTTGAACAACTAAATGCATCTCTAAATTCTCGGGAGTAAAAGACTTTCTCAAATCACTTAATATTATTTTTAATCGGGAGAATGACCGCTCCTCATCTGCCGATACCACTGGTAGATATTTAAAAGACGCCACTTCTAGAGGAGTGTATGACCAGTTGTTGGTGTTAGTTGACTCGCCTTCCAACACTTTAGCCAACACCACGACAGTTTTCCAACCTGGATTTCTGTTTAGTACATACTCTAATTTTTCACGAACGGATTCACCTGTCTTTAACTTTTGGCATAGTTCGAACTCACACTATTGCACAGAAGTAAGTGAAGAAGGATTTTCATCAGCCGGACTTTATACACCCTTGACCCCCACCTTGTTGTGAGAGATAGGTATGTTTAAAAGAAATTCCCCAAAAACTTGCGTAAGCGCTAAAAAGGATTATTTTTTTGACTAACGCTAGGAAGGGGATTTCCAAATCCCTAAATTGACTGACATAGGGCAAAGAACTTTACCTGGTGGTCAGGAGTGTCCTGCGANAATCGATTAAAACAAGAATCAAGTCGATACGACCTATAGTTTGGAAGATATAAGGGGTTTTATGTATAAAGAAAATCAAATATTTTAATGTACACCTCCTAGGGTTATCACTAGAAATTAATTTTCGATTTTTTCTCCAGGGACCTTCCTAAAAGTTTCCAATTGGCTAAAAAAATTCTTGTCTTATTACATTAAAATATTTGTTTTTTATACATAAAACCCCTAATATCTTCCAAACTATAGGCCCCATCGACTTGATTCTTGTTTTAATCGATTCAGCGTAAAAAAGTGCATAGAAAATGATACCCCACTTGCTTAGCTAAAGTCCTTTAAATTTTACCCCCCTCCTCCCCCCTCTAAAAAAGAGTGAAGCGTACATAAAAAAGTTGGGGACTTTTCAGGTATTATTTGCAATGACATAACAAAGCTCTCTGTGAAAAAAAATCGTGGCTTAAAATTATTCCGAAGGAACACCCTTTTTTTGCCTAATTTTACTGGACTACATAGAGTAATGGGGATTTTAATAGTCAGGTCTGTTGTAAAGAAGTAGATTTCGAATTCCCTAACGCAAGACTATAAAGCCGGGTTCCCACGGGGAGTGAAGACTCTACCTACAGTGGCGCACTGAAGAGTGAACTCGGCCCGTCTGAACGAGTCGCAGTGAACTCTGCTCTGACGTCACCGGGCGTGAGGATAGTTCACTACCGCTCACTCTTCATATCAACATCAAACATGTTTGATTTTCAGGCGAGAATACTCCTGTCCCCACCCGTTTCATAGAGGCAACTCGTTGTTTTTTGGTATCTCTCCTCCACCCGCTGCTAAAACCTTTGAAGTTAGAAGCGTGATCACTATCCTGTGTGAATTTTCCACGTTCCTCCGCTACTTCACTCTTTTTCCCCCCTCCAGGCGTGGGCCACAACAGTCTCCACTCTAGCGTCACACTGTAAAGTCTTCACTCCCCGTGGGAACCCGGCTTAAGGCTCGAATAAAATTGTCATCAGATTACACGTTACAGTTTCTACAGAAAAGAGAGAAAAAAAAAAAATCAATGGAAAATTCAAAAGAAAAAAATGAAAACTTAGTACATTATGCTTATCAGATTTTAAACTTCATACATTATTATTTATTAGGTTATCATACTCGTACATTAAACTTATCAGTAACGTAAGAAAGGATATTAACTACCAGAATAATATATTATTAGATGGCACGATATACAAACACAACTCAAAAAAAAAAAAAAAAAAAAAAAAAAAAAAAAAAAAAAAAAAAAATGTAGGGTGCACTGCCATGCTCTTGCAGATTATTATGTTAAATATCTTTAATATATGAAAACTGAATCTAAACCGGGCCATCGATATACCATGTGTAGGTGAAAGAAGTCAAATGAGCCCAAGATCGAAGGGGTTGTTAAGGTGTTTTCTCTTCCTTTCGAACTCCACGGGCTCATGGTCACCGGTTCTCATTATAAAAGTACATGTATCAAATATTCAAAAAATAAACAAAAAACACAGCCCTAAAACGCAAATTGAGGCCCTGTAAATTTTATGCAACATATAAACATCCTTTGAATAAAGTGGTCACGTAACACGGCACTAGAGAAATAGTTTACTCTCAAATAGCATACTGTCATGTTCTCAGCAAATAGGACGCATTCATAAAATTATAAATACTCGATTAAAAGAACATCAGTGTAAGATTTGATCCCTCAAATCAGAAATAAAATTCGTCAATAATAAAGACAGTACGAGAGCTCAAAGTCAAAAATTTAAAAATTATTATAAAATCCAGCTCCAACTAAGATACTACCTATACCTATGAAGGTATAAAGATCTTTCAATATCATTACCTGTTTGTGCGATCAATTTTTCAAAACAACTCACCGTTAATTTTTTATAATAGCAATTTTTATAATACCTACAAGTGCACAAAATCTCAAGTTTCTAGATATTCTGGAAGTGACTGATCGTTTTGATAATGAGTGAGTTACTAACAAAAATACAAACTTTGAAACTCTCTCTTTTTGAAAAGGCTTAATGTTAAGACCTAAAATGTTTATCGTTTCCTAAGCTACTTAATAATAATCTATGTTTCAAATTTCAAAAGCCCATTATAAGAGGGAGCAGAAATATGAGGGTGAGACGAACTGGGTGAATTTGTTCAAGTAAGGATACACGCATGCTGTAGATTGCCTTGCACTCTGCCACACTCACATTACATTTTAATTACAGGCAAATTAACTACAAAAGACCTTAAAGGAAGATGAACAAGTAATTTAATTTGATGAATAATTAAGCTCAACCAAAATCAAAAGAAATGTTATATTTATTTATGAAATAAAGAAGAATTTATCTATCTATATTATTAAAAAAGTTTTGTAAACAAACAAGTTCAGTGAAAGTGATATATACTTAACCGTTTGTAAGAGTGAGATGGAGATAAGGGGGGTTAGGGGGGGGGTTCTCATAGTAAATAGACGGTGTTGAGTGGAATGACACGGGGAACTGTGACGTCATTCCCGAGGCAATAAACAAAAACAAGGGACGGTTGGCTCAGTGTAATAAATAAAGAGCATTGTTTGTTTACATGCCATAATCAAAAAGTGGCAGCTTTCAATACACAACAAATCAAAAATATAATGTTAATAAAATTGGCGGCTACTATTTTGATAAGTTATTAAATCTATTTAAATACCAACAAATCAAAACAAACCTTTACTTTTATCGGTAGCAAATAAAAAAAAAAAGTAATATTAATCTTAATAATTATTACGTTTAGCTTTGATAAAATTGTCGGCTACTATTTTGATAAGTTATTATATCTATTTGAGGACCTGTATAGGTCCAGGGTTGGGTGGGCATCGTCGGGCCCCGCGACGAAACGATGCATGACATTGCGTAATTCAGAGCCAATATCTTTTTGACGTTGCCAACACCAAAATAAGTGTTAACTAATTATTATTTTACCCGAAAAAGGATCCACCTACAATATAAGTAATAATTATCATAATATGTATGTATATATTAGTGGAAAATAGCCCTTTTTAGGGTTTCGTTGGTAAAACCAAAAAAAAGAAACCCTTATAGTATCGTTCCTGTGTCCGTCTGTCACTCTGTACGGTTCCAATAACTTTTGAACCAAAAGAGATAAAAGCGTGAAACTTACCAGTATTAAAGATCGTTTTGACGCGCACACAGGAAAAATATAGAGAACTCAAAATAATCAGCTGTTCAAATTCAAAATGGCGGATAATTCACATCGCGAGAAAAAAATATTTTTTTTAAATTTTGAG
>KZ651633.1:295515-323265 GCA_001010745.2 Gerris buenoi
ATGTATATATATATACATATATATTGGATAAACTCATCTTCTCGACAATTAGCTAAATTAATCCACCTTTATTTCTTAACTTTAGCAGCTCTACTCTACATGTTAAACAAGTATATCTAAAAACTTAAGCTCCCGTTTGTTTAAAATAATTGATGTACCTACTAAATTATATTACTAGATTATATTGAATTGATAATATTTGTAAAATAAACATATTTTTGTTCCAGGATGGGATGAATGGTCGGATTGGAGTGTCTGCAGTGCATCTTGTGACGGAGGAGTTCAGCAAAGATGGCGATACTGTCTTCAGCACACACCCTGCCAAGGATATAACAAACAGTCTCGGCTTTGTAACACATTCACATGTACAGGTCACTGTTCAAAATTATCGTAATTAATGGCGACAACTATTGTTAAGCACTAATTCTGTTTTGTTTTCGAGTGTGCCGAGGTAGTGGAATCATTGCGTTATAGATTATGAAATTTTATACTCAGGGTTTCCTCCTAGAAGAGCAACTTTTACCACGACTGCCAAGGCCGGTCCAGCTTCACCAAAGCTTTATTATCGATTAAGTTTAGCAGACAATAAAGAAGATTAGTAATTTGTACCTTTTAATTCTGGGGCACTACGAGATGAGGTTGGCTTTAGTTGGGTAGGATATGCATTGCATATCTAACTCCATCTAATCCCCATTTCTCTTCTATAAATATAAACAATAAAAAAAAAAACCAAAACAAAACCATTACGCTGTATAACTAATCTTACTTGTGCCACCATTAAAGATTCTAGTACCTCTGAAAAGATTCTTTTAATATAATTATAAGTTCACGCTTAACACATTCTTGGATATTTAATATTTATGGAATATTTTCCATTTCGTAATTGTACTTTTAGAATAACCTAGAGATCCGGCGTGGCCATGTGGATTAAATTACTTTCCACGTCTGAATCATGGGCGATACGAGGTCGTGGGTTCGATCCCTCACCGTGGTGCTCTGATTTATATGGCTTACTAATGATCACATCATACTCGCTTGTGTTGTGAAGTGGGTGCAACTCTCTACCACGGGGCTAGTAAAATGAACCTAAATGATGGCCTAATTGCAAGGTTCGAACAGTGATTCGTCCTACGAGTCTAGTACTAGTACTAGGACCTTATACTACTACTACTATAGAATTACCTAAATATAGTTTTTATAAGTTTTTGGTAGTATTCATACTACGGAACGTTTAAATTTTAATGTAAATCAAATTATAATTACTATTTACAAAGGGAGACTGTAGTATAGTTATATTTATATTTGTTGAAGGATAATTGACATCATGTCAACCAGAATGTATTAATTGTTTTGTTATTGAAAATATAGATTATTCTTGATCTAGAGTTCAACTAGGCTTGAGGCTTGATGCATTATTCATAGTTGTAATATTTGGCGCAGTCGAATCAAACATGCCTAGAAAACGTCGGGATTCAATTCAAGAGGACAATGACATCCAAGAAAATGGAAATCACGTAAGAAATTTTAAATTCGATAAATATTGCCCTGACTCGGAAGAATGGGAATATTGGATTTTAAGGTTTGAAAATGAACTACACGTTCATGGAATAAACCCAAGTACCAATAACGCTAGGGACTTAGTACTATCCAAAATTGGATCTGAAGTATTCAGAACAGTTATTGACCACTTTAGACCAAGAGACATACGAACTGTAACATACAATGACATAAAGACGATGTTAGGACGACATTACGGACATAAAACATTTAACTTGGCAGAAAGAAAGACATTTCAGGNTAGGCTTGATGCATTATTCGTAGTTGTAATAGAGACAGACAGAGAAAAATATACTTCAGCGCCGGGACTCGAACCACGGCCTCTCCTTCATAAATAATAATATGGTCGTAAGACACGAGGTTGTAAACTTAATATAAGTGTCCACGCTCATTCAATGTACGGCTCCTATCAATAGCATTAAGAAAATCTTATGTTTGATCATCCAAATCTTTTAATAATCCGAATTTTTAATTTTGTTGTGGTATATTAAATTAGTTTAAATTTAGTTTTTATAAGTGGAGCACTTTTACACTGGAGTAAAAACCTTCGTGGGAGTGAAGGGAGTAGAGATGTCTGTAAGTTAGGGTCACAGCAGAGGAGGACGGATTACCACGAAACATAGGAAATGTCCTGAGGGAGCGATTTCCAGGTCCTGTATTGCCTCTAGGGTCAGATTCAGTTACGGTTACTGGTCTGTTGCCCTTTAACCCACGGCTTTGAACACAAGTTTCCAAGTACAAAAAGGGGGTGCAGGATCCAGCACTAGAGTTGATTGCGGGATAACTCCAACAGTAACAATGGTCGAGGAAAGAGCAAAAGATATAATAGATGTAAAGCAGTATGGCCTTGGAATAACGTCAAAACCCCCTTCTATCCGTTTGCCCATTACACAAGACCGTCCTAGTTTCCCGATATTGCAGCCTCTAATTCAAGCGCCATTTTTCACAGCGGCTATCCCGTAGGTCGAGGTCCGAGTCCGGAATTTTCCCGAGTCCAATTTAAACGTAACGAGTTCTACGAGATCTCTAAGCCATTTAGCACATTTTGAGCGGCACAATACGTGACACAAGGGGGGATTATGCACTCTTCTATTCATGCCAGTGGGGCGCAGAAAAAATGAGACTACAATAGTGCATATAAAGTCCACTAATGCTTGCACGTTCACGCATGTAAACGTCTCCGTTTCGAAAGAGTAATTTATTTGTTAATATCCACTTTTGAATGGTGAATTAAAACACCCTAAGTTCGTATCACGTCCACTTAAGCAAGTTAAAACTCTCGTTTATAAACAAATGCAATTTAGCCGGATAAAGAACCGTCATAATGGAAAACTTTTTTGAAGTTATTAATAATGTATGTCCCTGAAGAAAAAAAATAAAACTGATAATATTTTAAGAATAGAAGTAGGACAGGTCCTTATTTATAAAATAAGGTTTGTAGCAAATATTTATATTAACAGTTAATACTAAGACCGATTGCGACCATTATCGACTCGAAATTTACACTTAGAAATAATAAATTCGTCTTGGCAGAACTTAAATCTCACTGTTCTGTTCTGATCAAACATAAAATTGCATGTCCCAGCATTACGCTACACGCAACCTTTTAAATAACTAACTAATATATATATTACCCATAGACGATACAATATCTGAAGAAGAAAGAGGAGAACTAAGTAACACACATTTATTGCACTTACGACTACCGGACATTAATATTTCAATGAGAAAACTACAGCAAGAAGTTACAAGAGACAGGACTCTACTGAAAATCAAAAAAAAATTTTAGAACAAGGTTGGCCTGGTAATAAAAAAGACATAGACGAAACACTAATCCCGTACCACAATAAAAAAAGAAGAATTTTCGTATGAGGATGGGTTAATTTTATGGAATGGTCGTATTGTTATTCCTAGGAACTTGGTAAAAGACATNTTGAAGGATAATTGACATCATGTCAACCAGAATGTATTAATTGTTTTGTTATTGAAAATATAGATTATTCTTGATCTAGAGTTCAACTAGGCTTGAGGCTTGATGCATTATTCATAGTTGTAATATTTGGCGCAGTCGAATCAAACATGCCTAGAAAACGTCGGGATTCAATTCAAGAGGACAATGACATCCAAGAAAATGGAAATCACGTAAGAAATTTTAAATTCGATAAATATTGCCCTGACTCGGAAGAATGGGAATATTGGATTTTAAGGTTTGAAAATGATACCATTTTGCAAATGATACTATTGCAAGTACCAATAACGCTTCGGACTTAGTACTATCCAAAATTGGATCTGAAGTATTCAGAACAGTTATTGACCACTTTAGACCAAGAGACATACGAAGTGTAACATACAATGACATAAAGACGATGTTAGGACGACATTACGGACATAAAACATTTAACTTGGCAGAAAGAAAGACATTTCAGGAAACTGTTAGACAGGAAAATGGAAATATTTTAACTTACGTTAATAAATTAAAAAAAAAATGCGAGTAGGTGTAACTTTGGAAAAAATTTAGAAGAACGTATAAGAGATCAATTAGTATTAGGTATAAACAATGCAAAATGGCAGCAATGTTTAATAAAAAAATTTCCTGAAAACAACGCTTCTTTCGTTGATGTAGAAGGAGAAACACTCCTTTTAGAACAAGTTCAATTACAGTATGATAAACTAAATCCACAAGAAAATGATCAAATTAATATAGTTAAAACAAACAAACAACCAATAGAGAAAGGGCATAATAGTAGCGTAAAAACAGTGCTGAAAAAAGGAAAAGACTGTTTCAAATGCGGTCGATTCTTACATCCAAACAGACGGTGCTCAGCTGAAGGGCAGACCTGCTTAGCTTGTGGACAAAAAGATAATTTTGCCCGAGTTTACTTAAGAAAAGGTAGAGCTGAAATAAAATCAGATAGCAAAAATACTACCAATAGATACTACCAATAATTTCTGGATTCAGATCCAGAAATTAGATCTTTGATGGATTAAAAGCATCCATTTGATCTTCATTAATGGATTAAAAGCAATGTTAGAAAAAAAAATATAAAACATCAATGTAAATATGTTATATGACCCAGGGGCAGCAGTCTCTGTTATAGGATCCCAAATTTGGAATAAATTAGGTAAACCAAAATTGACTAAATTACAGGACCTCGTTGCCTATACAAACCACAAAATTAAAACGAAAGGACAACTTGTCGTAAAAGTGACACTATTTGGAAAAACAAAAAAAATACCAATACACGTCATTGAGGAAAATGACGTACCACTATTCGGATTAGATTGGGTATTGGTATTAGATTTAAAATTACCAGAGGGGACAAAAATATGCAACATAAACAAAAATTCTGACAGCAAAATAACCGTCGAACAAAATTTAAATCAATTACTTAATAAATATAAAAATATTTTTGAGAATAAATTAGGAACCATTCAAGGAGCAAAAGCCGTAATCAATTTAAAAGAAGGGGCCAAAGGAAAAATTTCAAAACCTCGGGGTGCACCTTTTGCCCTTAAACCACAAATAGAAAATGAAATTAGGAGATTAATAGAGAGAGGGGTAATAGAACCCGTAGATCCAGCTGTTAACTCAATTCAATGGGCATCACCTATATAATATACCAATTATCACCTATATAATATACAAATTAAACCAACAGGGGCATTAAGAATATGTGCTAACTTCAAACATACTCTTAATCCTTTTGAACATATTGCATTAACATATTAACATATATTTGAAGATATTGCAACAAAACTTTCTGGTAGTGAATATTTTACAACCTTGGATATGAAAGACGCATATTTACAATTAGAGGTTGATGAAAAATCTAGACAATACCTGGTAATAGCAACGCACATGGGGTATTTCAAATATCGTAAATTACCATTCGGAATCAATCTAGCACCTGCTCTTTATCAAAAAAACTATGGACAACATACTAAGAGGGATTAAAGGATGCGCTTGTTACCTAGACGACATCATAGTTACAAGTAAAACGCTAAAAGAGCATTTAGAAATATTAGATATAGTCTTACAACGATTGCAAAGTGCGGGAATTAAATTAGGCAAAGAAAAATGCAAATGGATGGTTCAAAGTGTGAAATATTTAGGCCATACAATAGATAAAAACGGGATTTCACCAACCGATGAAAGGGTTAAAGCTCTAGTCGACATGCCACGACCAAAGAATGTCAAAGAACTTAAATCTTTTTTAGGGTCCGTAAACTATTTAGCGAGATTTATTCCAAATTTGCAAAACATCTGTGAACCTCTGTATAGGTTGATTAGGAAAGGTGTAAAGTGGACATGGACAAAAACTGAGGATAAACTGACAGACGAATTAAAAAATAAAATTTTACAGACAGGATCGTTAGTGCATTACCATATGGACTGGCCTATAATAGTTACTGCTGATGCTTCAGATGCAGGAATAGGGGCAGTCCTTTTTCACGTGTGTCCAGATGGAGAAGAAAGGCCTATAGCATTTGCATCCAGAATTTTAAAAGAACCTGAGAGGAAATATGCTACGATAGAAAAGGAAGCACTAGCAATCGTATATGCACTAAAAAAATTCCACCAATACTTATACGGAAGAAAATTTACAATTAGGACAGACCACAAACCCCTACAATATGTTCTAGGGGAACATAANTAATCTTGATCAGGTAGATATACTGTATTTAAATTAGCACGTAAATTCGGATTTATACTATCCAAATCTCCTATTACAAGATCAGGTTTTACGCCAATTGATAGAAGCTTATTTGCTCCTCCATCTACAGCAATAACAGGTATATCTTGTTTAAAAAACGATGAATCAGGTATTTCTCCATTTAATACTACAATAGAACGATATTCTTGCTCCACGCTACAATGTAGCATATGGTTATAAAACACTTCGTGCAGTTTTTGCATCGTAGTAACATTTTTGAACAATTGATATTATACTGATCACTAATCCAGCAACATTACTGAGTATCACAAAAGTTAAACCCTGACAAATACCATAAATAAGCCAAGATGATGAACAAATAAGATAATTCACCAACATTAGCATCGATACGTCACGAGTAAGTTTTGTGATATATGCTTTATATACTTGAGGCAATAACCCAATAATAGATGTAATGAACGCGATGAAGCCAAAGCATTCTTCAATATTTATATACATACATTTTCTTACGTTTGTTTTAACAACATCAGGTTCAAAGGGTTGTTATGTACTCTCAGCTTTTTTAGAGCACCCCTAATGCGTGTAATTTATAACATCATTTAGTCCATTAATCAAGAAATTAACAGTGACTTGCATTCATGAAGCCCTATCGGCTTCTATGCTAATTATTATCCAAACTAATAGTCGGCTGTGCATCCTGCTCAGAGATCAGTGCAACCAGGAGATTGTTTATCAATTGAATCTTTTGTTTTCCATCAAATTGTATGCTTTTATTTTTTTCAAAATGAGCTATTACTTCTTCGATAATTCCTATTGCGTTTTGCACTATATGCTTTCTTGCAGAGGTGATAGCATGCGCTTGTTGACGCCTCAGCATTGCTTGTGCAATCTCAGATGAATACGCCAAATGCGATATTCTCGCTTCTGCAATTTCAATTCCAGCGATATCTAATCTTTGTTGTAGCATTGACCGCAATTCATTTGAAATTTTGTCAGAGTTTTTACGCAAAGATTCCTTATTGTTTTCGCTGTCATACGGATAATTGCTTGCCAATTCTCTTATTACTGAGTCACTTTGTACAAAAACAAATTCGTGATAGTTGTTAACATTATAATACGCCTTTGCAGGACTGCTCACTCTCCAAACAATCACTACTGATATCTCTATTGGACTTCCATTTGCATCATTAACTTTAATTTTTTCTGTATTGATATTCTGAAATTTCAGAGAAACTCTATATTTACTCGAAAACGGAAGCGTTACGCATATTCCAGACTTAAAATAAGTTCCAATATAATGACCAAAAAACTCTATCACTCTTGCTTCATTAGGGTCATTAACGAAAAGTGCCTGAAGAAAAGTCAAAATTGAAACAGCAGCAACTCCAAGTGCAATTGTGCTGTCATACACAAAAAGTACCAATAAAACTAATCCTAGTACTATTAGTACAGGAAAAGCCTGAATTTTACTTAAATTTCTATCACTTATCGTATTTTTATCTGTGCTGTCTTTATCAGATTGCTTTTTCACTTGCACCCTCTCTGCTGATTATTTCATCTACCTTACTTACAAATAATTTAAACTCTCTTAATTCACGATCGGGCAACTTTATCTCATTGCCATGAGCTATCGTAAGCGGATCAATATGTTTACCATTATATATAACTTCATAATGTAAATGAGGTCCTGTTGCAACACCAGTGCTGCCAACATAAGCAATGATTTGTCCCTGCTTTACTTTAGAGCCTAACTTTATATCGCTACTAAATTTGCTTATATGTGCGTAACAAGTTGAATATTTATTGTTGTGCTTTATTTTGATGTAATTCCCATAGCCACCATTCTTTCCTATATATTCTATTACACCTTCTACAGTGGCGTGTATAGGAGTGCCAAGTTTAGCTGCATAATCTACTCCTTTATGAAAAGCAATTTTACCATGAATGGGATGCTTTCTATTACCAAAATTCGAGGATATACGAAAATCTCCGTTTAAAGGACTTACAAAAATTTCGCTACTCTTCAAGCTTATTCCTTCATTATTAAAATACCTTTCTTTGCCGTCTTGCGATTTATAATGATATAAACTAATAGCTTTCTTGTTTATTGTCAGTGAAGCATATAAAATCTTTTCTTCAGTCTTCTGATTACCGAGCGATCTCTCAAAAAGAACCTCCAATTTACTCTTCGGCACAATGTCTTTTTTAAAATCAACACCAAAATCTTTATATATGTTGATCAATTTTACCACTGTATTTGGCGCCAACCCTTGCTCAATTCCCGTGGCAAAAAAAGAAGATTTTATGGTGCTGGATATGAATAATAATCTTCTATCATGGTTGCTTTCTGTCACCTCAAAATCCTCTCCTGTCATTCCAGTGCTTGACACTGGAATCCAGTCTGTATCATACAATCGCTTGATGTATCCATTTGTAATTGAATTCTCTGGATCCCAGTGTCTAGGCACTGGGATGACATCTTTCTTGGCGCTTATATCACAATGTTCGTACAGTTGTTTGTTTGACACTGGCTCTTTTTTTCTGATTCCGTGCTGAGACGACACTGCAGATGTTTCAGTAGCATATACTGGTAAAATACAAAGTAATAGAAGTATTACCAGCCTCATAGTTTATCAGCAAAAATAAAATTACCTTCAACATACTGCACATCATCATTATCCTCTAGCTCTTCAACTAATGTAGATAATTTATCAATTAATTCTTTGTCGCTAACTTCAATCAGGTCCTTTGGTTGCCATGAAAGACGAGCAAGTTCTGGTTCTCCAAATTTTGTATAGAAAGCATCACGTACTTTACCAAAATCTTTCACTTCACAAGTTATAACATATAATTCTTCCTTGTTATTTTCCTCAACATTCAATACTTCTAATTCAATTCCATAGTTAAATAAATCTTCAAAATTTATACCCTCTGCTTTATAGACAATTAAGCCTACATGATCGAAAAGGTAACTCACACATCCTGTTTCTCCCAAATTAACGCCTTTGCGAGAAAAGATATAACGTATCTCAGAAGCAGTTCGGTTGCGATTATTTGTCAGAGCATGGACAATAAGTGCAGCACCAGAAGGTCCACAGCCTTCATATTGTATTTCTTCATAACTTTCTCCAGCAACGTTACCAGCTGCATTTTTTATTGCTGTTTCTATTTTATCTTTTGGTAGATTTTCCTTTCGCGCAGCAAAGATAGCAGAGCGAAGACGTGGATTGAGTTCGGGATCAGGTAGCCCTTGTTTTGCAGCAACTGTTATTTCCCTAATGAGCTTTGTAAATTTTTGCGAGCGCTTTGCATCCTGAGCACCTTTTCGATGTTTTATATTTGAAAATTGTGAATGACCAGCCATAGATGAACTATATATATAATTTATATATATTATTGCTTAGTAGCTTAAAAGATAATAAAATTGGGTAGGCTTTTATTGAGATTTTGAATCGGCAGGGAAGAAGCCATTTAAAATGAATCATTAGACATAAATAACAAGAAGAAGGAAAAAGGAGTAAAACATTTTTTAAAGTCCATAGCAGAACATGCTTAATTCTGACACTCTTCATTTTATTTTTGTGTCAATATTTTTAATTCTTCAGCTGCTCATTCCTTGTATACTTCTGGACCTATTAGAGAGATCGTCTCTTCTTACCCTAATATGTATATCCAAAAATGATATCACATCTTAAAATGACTTACAACATGTGTGTAATAAGATAATCCGTGGTCCAACAGCCTGCGATATATATACAATACGAGTATACAGGGTGTCCCAGCTAATATGGAACAGCGAAATATCTCTGGATTTGGATTCTATGCCTAAAAGTAAGAATTTTATACTTTTGGAAATTTTTCGCACTCAGCATTTTACAGTACGCAAGTCCATTTTACAGCAAAACTAATGGATTTAGGAAAAAAAATTATATATACAAAAAGTTCTTATTTTTTTTGCGTTAAATCCAAATTCATTCTTAAAAACGTGCATAATAGGTATTTTTTTTACTTTTTGAGCCCTGCTGAACACCCTTTTTTGGAAAAAAAAAAAAAAAGTTACATATACGGTATGAATTTTAGATTGGATTTGTATTCTATGACTAAAACTAAGAACATTTTGTATGTTAATTTTTTTTTCCTAAATCCATTAGTTTAGCTGTAAAATGGACGTTAAGTTTCAATTTTAGCAATTTCAGGGCTCTCCAGGCGGCAAACAAATACTCGGAGCGACAAATTTTCAAAAGAAATAAATTATTATTTTTAGCCATAGAATCAAAATCCAGTCTAATCAGCTTCTTATTCATATTTTTTTAATTATTCAAACTGCACACACTTTTGCTGAACACAGACAATGTTCAGCATTTTTTCTGGAAGCGCATTTATAATTAGCCTCTTCCGAGCTACTCTCATAAATAATATTCATATATTAGTAGTATTATTAACATACCACATAGGCACTGGCAATGACCGATTATTAGGTTAAAAGTCCTTTGCAGAAATACTTGTGTATTTCTTTACTAACATCAAGTTCCAAATCAGTAGTAACGCCAACTTTTACACGAAACATTAAACATAATAATTAAGACGTCTAAGAATACTGATTTACAACAACTGTAAACTGCAGCTATCTATATACTTCTCTAATCAAATTAGATGTAAACCTTATAGAATCCGATTAGTATTTTTTTTTTTATTATTTTTTTTTTTTATTTAGGTGCAGTTGCGCCGCTGTCACTCGAAGGAAAGCGTCAGTGGGAGCGAGTTCCTGGTCGGGAAAGTGCATGGAGGCTAAGAGCCAACTCCTACTTTTGGTTACCCGCAGCTCAGCTTCCTTTCCCAGCTAACTACTTCAGGAATCACTTTGCTCTTATACTCTCCCTCAGGCTAGATCCGAAGGTAACCGACCCTTACTTAACTAGACCAGTATAAACTTTTGAGATCAGTTTACACCAATAACAAACTTATTTGATTAACTTAGCAACATATTTTATATTGATTCAATGTACATCGACAATATGAACCAGAGTGCAGAAGCAATTTTGTATTTTAAATATTAAGAGAGACACCCTCTGAGGGGTTCACTTCCCCCACGCATTGATTCTGTAGGTTCGATATCGTGTCATGATGATGTGATTTGTATCTATGAATCGAGGACCAGAGCAGGATGAGGGACACCTCCTAAGGGGGTTTTTTCCCCCACGCTTATATAGCTCACTAATGATCACACCATACTCGCTTTGGCGGTACAACATACAGATGTATGATGTGTGCAGTAGCTGCAGTTCTTCACCACGGGGCTTGTAAAATGGATGTACTATAAGGCCTAGTTACTATGTTCGAACAAGTGGTTCTTTCTACCCGTCTAGAATAAGTACTAAATAATTATTGCTACTACTACTACTATTAAGTAGAGCCGTAGTAATTTTACTATATCACACATGTACATTCTTTCTAAAAGTGGTTAATAATAATAATAATAGCATCTTATAACATTAATAAATATACCTAGTATACCTAATATACCTATTAAATACCTATAATTGCTCATTATTACTTATGAAAAATGAAGTATCGGATTAACCTATTGAAAATTATTTATGCTCAATGACTAAGACTAAGAATCTAAGTATAGAATAAGAAACTAAGTACTTCTTCAGTAGGCAAACAATTAGTTGATTCCAAGTATCAATTATTGCTTGTTTAAATTTGTTACAATAATTTTTACTTAATGATTTAAATAGTCACTTCAGTTGTAAGCTTTTCTCATTCGCAACATTTTCCTTTATTGAGAATAAAGGAATATACCACCTAATACGTATATCATCTATTTATAATAAGCTAAATACAAGTTGGTTAGCTATTACTAAATTATTAATTTGTCGCGCATAGTAGCAAACGTTTTAATATTTATATTAACCAATTAACTAAAGCCTAATGAAGTTGGTATATTGTGACGGTGCTACTGACAAGTCCTGGTACGTACTCTCAACTTCTTCTTACGTGTAAGTGTGATATAGACTATTATTATTGATACTTGGTACTCTATTCACAAAAAATAATCTTTACTTGATACCATTTGTTACTTCAGTGCAACTGTACATAGAGATACTTTAGGTGTTAATTTTTATTTTAAACATCACTTTTCCCATTAAGAAGTTAACTTAAATTAATATTGGGGGAAATAAAAAAAGAAGAAGATAGAAAAATATAACTTTTAAATAAGATATAAGAAACCATTTCTCCCTAACAGCTCCATTAAGACAACTAAGGTTTAAACGCAAAGGGTCATCATCAGCGCTGAAAGAAAAGGAAGCAGGAGAAATTAGAATTCATCGGATGAAGGTGAATAGAATTGTAAACCTGACTTCTTTCATCGCCTCTTTTGCATTTAAATAAAAAGTATTTTTTTTAAAAAAAAAAGAGTCTTTATTGAGATTTACAAGTGGATTCTTAAGATTTTCTTTAAGTGCTATTAAACTACCAGATACTTTTAAATGATTATTTATTAATTTATTTGTGAAGAGATAACTTATAGTGATTTATTAGAATGTTTTACAGCTGAATTCCATTTAGATAATATGCTAAATGAAACCTTATAGGAAAATACGGACACAATCAATGTGCCGCAACAACAAATCAAAGAAAATGCGAAACCTTTGTCAACATTTCTAGACAAAAATAAATACTTTTTTGTTTGGAAACGAACAATTACCTGCCAATTGGCATTTCTTTAGATGGTAACTCTGCTTACAAAAAAAAACAGAGGGGAGTAACAATCTAAAGAAGGTATGCAGAATTTTCTTCTTTAGACTGTTACTCCCCTTTTAAAAAACGTATTGTGATATTCCTTTGTCCCAAAGTACTTCGTCTTAATATTTATATAGTCAGTCATTTATATTATAAAAAAAAAAGCATAGGGGAGTAACAATCTAATGAAGTGCCTGCCATTTAGTGAAGCACATCATGTACTTTATGCTGTTTTACTTTTACGCCCCATTATTTCAGTTATTAAATTCCTCCTCCAATCAATAAAGCAATAGTACAGTTGCTCAAACATGTGAAATTAATATGGTCTACTTTCGATATACTATTCTTCATAAGTTATTAAAAATTATTACTTTTAAAGATTATGGGATCCGCAAAGATATATGTTAATAAAAAGAAAATGTTTTTATGCATGTGCAAGAGAAATTAATGGGTAAAGAAAGTAACATAATAGTATGTTAGCGTCTAGTGCGGAAAGTAGCTCGTGTGGTTTTATTACCCCCGAGCGTAGGGGTGCAAACTCCACATTCGCTTGCAAAATGCAGTTTTCACACGAGTTTTGTCCGTACTTTATCTACGATTGTGGATTTTAATAATAAATACAGAAAAAAATAATATACTTCCTGCATATAGAAGTACGTATTTCTCTTTTGATTAAGATATTTTGTGCCGAATCAATTATAATACGGGAGGCGTATAATTCTTATCACTTTCGTCATAATCACTTAAATAACTCATTTTTTTCTCAAAAAACTCGATATAAACAGTTACTTTAATTATTAATCAAACAACAGATTATTTTTGTTAAATGTAAACAAACTCGCTGATCGGACGTTAAGGTGAAGAATTCATCATTATGTGGAATGTGGAATTCTCCACCTCATTATGAACGCGCATTAGCAATGAATACAGCTACGAAAAGAATGATTTTCTATGCATCTAAACTAAGATAATAGGTTTGTTCCAACCACACTTTAAACTGGTTTGGAACTGCCGGACGCGCGCATTACGCATCGGACCACACTTGAACCTATTTTGCTAATGCACATGCGTCGTACAGTCTGAAACTAGTTTGAGGTGTGGTTGGAACAAACTTATAATGTTCATATTTCGTATCAATCGTAGATAAAACAATTAAAGAATAATAACATCAAAATTGCATCAATTCGGATAGGTAGATTTAAAATATTTTGCGCAAAATATTAAACGACGTACTGAAAGACATACACGGGACGAAAAATTTTCCCTGATATCTGAAACGGATTTATGTCCTAAAATTATATTTTTAGGACATAAATCCTAAAATTATATTATTTAGCTTAGAAGCAATTTAAAAAAAAAAATAGCTCAGATAAATAAATATTTTGCATACAAATATGTCACATCATAGGACTTGGATCACTTCATTAATACATCTACCATGTATATTATACTGTGCGTATATATGATACTATTTTAAATGAGTTCTACGAAATTTCGGTAGAAACGACCAATTTAGTAAAAAATTAATAAATTTGTATGATATCAATATATTCTTTTATCTAATAATCTGATGAGATGCAACTCTTAAGTTAATTAGATATAATAATAATTGTTTCGATATATTTTTATTCCATATTCATTCACGTATTAATTTATTTACATTTTCTTAAAAAAAGCATTATGTTTAAATTTAACAGCAAGCTTTAATCAAATAAAAAACGGCAACTATAGTGCAATTTACTTAAAATTACTTAGGTTAATGAAAAATCAACGTTATCGAATGTAATAATATAAGTTAAACATGTAAGAGAGAAACAAGATCGAAAAAACGTATAAAATTTCTCCTTTTACATTTGGAAAAAGACGGGAGCCCATATATATTGCATTATTTATCGCTTGGACGAACTCTTGCTTCGGCCCTTCCAAACCCTGAGTAAATTAACTTTAATGCTCCGACATATATACAAACATAGCCCTTTACATGTACGATATTCTCTAATTAAAGGAACACCCGGTGTAGCGTCAAACTTTTATTATTAGCAAGTAGAACTGTGTTTCAGGGAAAACCAAATTTTCGAGTTACTCCACTTTTGAAAATTGGTGAGTGGGTGTGGAAGGAAATTTATGACCATACTGGAAAGGATATGACGCTGATTATTAAAAGTTATTTATTGCTAAGGCTTCAATGTTTAAAGGTGCTTCATAATACAAATTTTGGAAAATGAGATACAGTGATTTTTAATCCGTGAAAATTTTATAAATAGTATTTTGCTTATACAGATTATTTAACATGTTATAAACTCTTATTATTATTACTTCAACTTTCTTAGCAACTCTCGTAATCGGGAATATCTAGTTGAAGACCATTATTAATTTTATCGCCCTCCACTTGTAAACATTCCTATCCTGAGCGGCCGGTAAAGTTCCATATTCCAGCCCTGGGGCCGTTATTAATGCATGCTTTATCATTACAGGGCCGCTAATTAGTTCAAGAAGCGGCCGCTTCTTGGCCGGGCCGCGGCGTACAGGAAGCGCTAGTAGTTCTCAGCGTCAGCTGTTCAATTTGTAAACAATCAATATTTTTATAACTGCGGTTTGTTTTGGTAATGATTTAACCTTAATATGCATTTATTGTTTTTGAAGATTTCGGCAAAATAGTTTTTTGTAGTAAGTTTACATGTGGTGGGCGATAAAATAGTGTACGCACCACGAGCAGTAAGCGCTATGACAGGCCTCGGGCGTTAAACGCAATCGTGCTTTCAGACTTCGCCCTCGGCCTGTAATAACGCCCTTACTGCTCTAGGTACGTAAATAGCTATTAAAATACAGGATGCTGCTATCATATCATTTGTATATCGATCTACAATTTCAATGTCAGTTTTAATACAACCCATTCCCTTCATAATTATTTTTAAGTATTATTTTACGAATTACATAGAGATAAAATTAGGTACATCTTTAGATTGTTACTCCCCCTATGTTTTTTTTTTTTTTTTTTTAGAATACAAATAACTGACTTAATAGCTATTAAGTCAAAGGGATGTTTAGCCCAATGTACTGTGGGACAAAGGAATATCACACTTCTTTTTTTATAAGGTAACAGTCTAAAGAAGAACATCTCTTACCTCTTCTTTAGATTGCTAATCCCCTCTATTTTTATTCTAAGGTAATTATCAATCTTAAGAAGTGCCTTACATTATTAGTTATACATTATTTAATCATTTTTTTTATGACATTTGTGATAGTTATAAAAAATTTTCTCCATTTTTGAGTGAACATTTGAGTAAAAACAAAATACAATAGCAACAGTTATTCAAAAGATCTTTATTTCAAGAGCAATATTATCATGCACACGTCAGTTCTTGTAGAGTGCTTTGTCTCGGATAATATTGTAGTACGGTTTATTGTATATGTTTAGTCTCTTGTGATGGAGAATACAGTGGCAAATATATTCTTTTATACTAATCAGCCCTTTTAAAAAACGTATTGTGATATTCCTTTGTCCCAAAGTACTTCGTCTTAATATTTATATAGTCAGTCATTTATATTATAAAAAAAAAGCATAGGGGAGTAACAATCTAATGAAGTGCCTGCCATTTAGTGAAGCACATCATGTACTTTATGNAAAAACAAAATACAATAGCAACAGTTATTCAAAAGATCTTTATTTCAAGAGCAATATTATCATGCACACGTCAGTTCTTGTAGAGTGCTTTGTCTCGGATAATATTGTAGTACGGTTTATTGTATATGTTTAGTCTCTTGTGATGGAGAATACAGTGGCAAATATATTCTTTTATACTTATCTTGGTATAACGGAATATGTTGTCTTAAGAGAAGGTTGAAAACACTTTACCGGCTCTGTCACAGTAGAAGACATCGAAAGAACAAAAAAAAAATTGTTTACTGGGTAAAGAGCACGGAGAATATATAACGTTTGTGAAAACGATTTTCACCAAACTTCAGGCTGTTTTACCTCTTTTTCCCCTCTTCTTTATGTGAAACATTTTACCTGGTTTATCCAAAGGTTTGTGATAAAGCAAACAAAAACATAAGGCCTCATCCATAGTAACTAGTTTGTATAGGGAAAGAATAAGAAAACTAAAAAGTGTTTCAAAGTAGAAATATGCAGTTTTTACATTACATTAAACTACTTTAGAGCAAGTAATATATTAATCGAATCCAATGGTGTTGTAAGTGAAAAAAATAAAAATGATAAAATAAAATAAATAAATAAAATTTTATGCTCAGTCCAAAAATTAGTTTTTAAAAAGTCTGTGCTGACGTGAAACCTTATCCAATGAAATGTTGTATGCACTATCACGAGGGGCATAAAGAGTGCCGAAACCTATATAAATACATTTTAGCTAAAATATGTTAGGGGTACTGCTACCCATAATTTAGTAAAAAAAAAAAATATATACTTTTCATGTTTTTCAAAGTCCTTTTTTGTTAATTTCGTTTGTTGTAATGTTACAGAAAGTTGGAGGTGGTACCCTAGTAAGTCTTAAGTCTAGACGAAGAGAGGAATGCTACTTCGCCGTAGAACTAGCTGGATCAGAGGCAATCAAAATGGTACATTCGGGACCAAATGGAACTCAATCTGTCCTTATACCGGCTCAACTAAACGACGGCAAATGGCATCACCTTGCTTTAGGGTAAGTTTAAATTAAAGAACCCAGCAATTCTTATCACATGATACTTAGAAATCTAGTAATTAATTGATTTAATTAACATTAGGCAATTATAAATAATTCGGAATTAAGAGGAATACCAACAAATGCTATAGAGAAAAGTGGAGATGGGTTGACCATACCCTGCATAAAAGAGCTGGCATCCTCTTCTCCAGAATCCCTAATGTCTGGATATGAGAGATACTTAGGCGGCATACCATAAGGGTAAAGTTAGCACCTAAGCAATTAGCAAATTTACAGCAAACAATTGCAAATTTTCACAGTGGCACTATGAGCACAAGACCCGGTGAGATCGCATTTATATGTATGTAAATATCAGAGGAGCAGGAATCAGTCTATAAGTAATATATTACTTAACAATTTGATTTAGAGCTTAAATTTAATAAAAGAGAAAGAGGACAGTGGACCATACTTAACCTGATTGCAATATTAATAGATTTGGAATTTCAATTCAATGCAAGAAAGCTTATTCTATCTTGTGATCTTCACTTGATAGAATAGAAAGGACAAGAGAGGCTGTGGAATAGAGAAATCACTAACCTTCTCTAAGTGGCGAGATCAGGATACAAGCACGAGGAGAACGTGACCGAGTGGTGAAGGGACATCTAGGAGATCCGGACCTTTCCACATCTTCTAACCTCATCTCTGATTCGGGAGTTCACTGCAATCAACCCCCAATAGAAAACCACAATCAATTCCATAATCGAATGAGAACAATGAACAATCAGTACAAGTGGAGAGAGAAGCGGCTCGAAACTACTTGACACGGAAGAACCGGCAGAGAAAGAGATAAAATCAACGTCGTCATTTGGTGAAATTATCACTAGTCTCTTTAAGAAATCTTTAAGCACGATCCTTCTTCCTATCTCAAACTACCTCATCATTATTATTCAATATCAATGAAAACCAATTCAAAATCTCAACAGCTTTTAAAGGAGGAAAAAACACAGAAAAAACTAAATTTTAAATAAGATTACATTTTGTGCTATTTAATCTTTTTTTTTTTTTTTTTTTTAAATCATTATGAAATCATTATTTCAAATCCACGGGGTTCTCACTAAAGAGCCCTCACTTAATCTATAAAACATATTATTAATAGCTCTGCCAATTAATAATTTACGAAAAGCAACAGAACTCTATTTAAGATGTAAAAATGTAATTATGAAAAAATGTAATTATGACAATTTAGTCTCTACCTTCTCTCAACACGGACGCCAAATTACAGGAATAAACAATTTAATTATAATATCTACCACAAACAACATAATTCAGTATATCTAGGAAATACTATTAGCTGAAGTCATAGTTTTTAATTTTAGTTTTGTGTTTTAATTACTGTAGCCAAGTTTTAGAAAATATCAGTCAAACAACAAACTTAGTTAACGTTATAAATACGATAAATAAATTTCCGAGCATGAAAAATAACAAGATTAGATTTATTTTCTTCAGTTAGTTTTCCTTACGGCAAATATTGGAAAATATTATTCAATATTAAATTTATCAAGAGTAATAAAATCTATAGCAATATTCGTTAGGGGAATAATATTTATACTTTTATCTGTTTCTTCAGATCAGTTTATTTACCCCCCCCCCCNTTAATACAACTTTATTTATATTATAACCATATAAATAAAGTTACTAAGACCATATTATTAAATAGTTTTATATTTATCATTATTAAAATTAACGAGGTGAGGGCTGTTAGAAATAAAAGCAAAAGCGTTTCATCCATTACAACGGTAGATATAGCCTAAACTACACCTGGGACTTCAAATTTGTTCCCCTCTTTTTGGAATGTAGTAAAGTTCCTCCTTTTTCCCATTCCCTCCAATTCTACCAAAAATATTCTGGTAAATATTGGGCCAGATTTTATTGCCTCGGGGTTTGGTTTCTTTTCGTATATATTTATAGAGATACCCATACCCATCCTCAGGATTAGCCCCTCTCCTAGAATAAAAATAAATAATATATTATAACGTTGCTCTTATTTGCTGTACAACTTTTCGCAATAATTTCCGTATAAAAATAGTTTGAAAACGTATTTAAATCATAAAAAATAAGATACCTAAAAGAATTGCAGAGAGACGATTGTAACATTCATATCAAGGTTTATTTAAATAATGTCTTACTTTAATTTATTTAATCATACCTGGTTTCTACTCACTTTTAAATAGAAATTGTTTGAAAGTCCCCGTCTAATAATAATTGCAGAAAAGAGAACTTATAATACGTTAGTATATTTAAAAACTGCGGTCTACTTTCGACAAAGCATCCAAATTTCATTTTAAAAAATCAGATAAGTCCTTTTGAAGATATATAGATGTAATAAATAGTACGTTTGTGCGGATGTTGAATACTTTATCTGTGATAGTTGGATTTTAATAATAAATACAGAATAAAATATTTAATAAACTTCCTGTATGTAAGTTCGAATTTCTCTTCTGATAAATATGACATTAATTCATTAGTTAAATATTGTGCCGAATTTTAACTATTTTGGGAGGAGTATTATTCTCCTCATTTTCATCATATTCACTTAAATCACTCATTGTTTTTCACTAAAAACTCGATTTTAACAAAAATTAATTATCATTTAATTACTCTGTATAATATTATATGTGTTTAGAATCCAGGATGACAGTTCAGTGAGGAGTTATTTTGATTGTCGATGGGTCAGCACTGATATTCTCAAGAGAAATTCCTTGGATATTCCAGACGATGCTGATCTGGTCATTGGATATCTATTTTCAGTGAGTAATCAATTGAAATAACTAAAAAGTACTTATAAGAAAAACTCCAAACTAACCACATTCTTCGGTTTTTAATTAAAATAAACAGTCCGATTACTTAAAACATAACTTTCTCAAATGAATTTATTTCCCATAAAATTTAATCGATTTAGGCTAGGCGCACACTGGAGACAAAACAGTCTGAAGACTGTTTTGTATCATAAACTGGAAGTTGAATTTGGACTTTAGAATTTTAGATTTTTTCGTCAGAACCAAAATTGAATGAAAATTGATTGACAGATTTCACCTCGGATAATGATTTTTTCTAAACATGTGCCTAATGTATTCGAAATTGGCAGAAGTTCAGGTTCTATACATTTGCACAGATTCAGAAAAATTCATTTGTTGAATTTTTAAATGTTTATTTTACATATTCAAAATAGAATTTTTCTCCTAAACACTTTTTGCCTTTACTTATTAGAAGAAAAATAAAAATAAGAAAAAAAATAAAAAACAAGAAATGATATTCTAACTCATCATTATTTGGACCATCAAATATCGCAAGCTATATTCTTAGTATAACTTTCTGACATGCTTATATAGGGAGAATTGGAGCAGATGGTGATCGTGGGAGATCCTGGAGGAGTTGCCCAACAATGCAGTACCAACGTTACACCTGTATTAGACCCACTCTTAGAAGCTGCTAGGCCACACAAACATAAAACGTAATTATGCCCTTGGTTGAGTATTTTTCGTTTGATTTTCAGCAACAATTAAGTATAACAACATTAAACAATAAACAAATATTATGCTTTTAATATTTGCAGGCTTCCAACAGAAGAACTAAAGTGGCCGGAAAAAAAAGTTATGACGACTACGAAGGAATCACCCCTAGAATTGTTAACAGATGATGAGGATATGCAATTTGAAGGGAGTGGCAGTGGACAAGCACAGACAAATTCAGGTAGATTGACAATTAATGCACAAAATACCATTTTTAAATTAAATGTAATGATGTAAATGTGTCTTTATTTTTTAAATATTTGACACAAATTCGACGTTGAAGTAAAATGTGATAGTAAATAAGATATGGATCCAATATTAATTATTAATAATATACATTAAACTGTTTAAGGATTATAATCAAAGACAGAAATATGTACATATTAGATATTTGATTGAGCTTTGGATATGTTCGCATGCTATTAACAAGAAGATCACTGATAAACCATAAATTTGATGGGATATATTAATATACTAATGCTACAGGTAGTTATGCTGTTGTAATCTACCATTGTCTAAATTGGGGGGGGGGGGGACTGCAACAGCCAATGTACATAAATATTTATGTATAAGTTCAAACGGTGGTCAAGACCATTTGCATATGAGCTAAATGAGTTGATGCAAAAGACTAGATAAACAGCAGTGAAATTATCTTGTCTATCGATAGAATAGTCTGCCAATTAGTGAGACACATAGCTTCCTTACGTCCTATCTCGTTTTTCGGACCTCCTATTCGGATTTTATGGACCATTATTTCATGTTTACCGACATTGAGACCTAAGATCAAACAAGTCCCTTATAATGTTTCAATCGGTTATCTGTCTATGAATTTTTTAATTCAGAGGAAAAAAATAGGAACAAATTACTGTTCCTGTTGTGAAAATTACAATTCAGAACGATTACTGTTCCTCCCTTACCTTCGACATGCTCGGAAGCAATAATGTAATACCAGTGTAAGAAGACACGCTCAAATACAAATATTAAGAATAACAAGAAACTTACAAGCAATGGTGCGATTTATGGTTTTTTCGGTTAATGTTCTGAAGGATATGTTGAAAAATTTTTTTTAGATAAACTGTTTGATAGGTTAATAGAAGGTTGACTTGGTACAACTGACAATTTTAATAAAGTTACTTCAATAAATAAAATAATTTAACGTATATTGATTTAATACAACTTTATTTATATTATAACCATATAAATAAAGTTACTAAGACCATATTATTAAATAGTTTTATATTTATCATTATTAAAATTAACGAGGTGAGGGCTGTTAGAAATAAAAGCAAAAGCGTTTCATCCATTACAACGGTAGATATAGCCTACTTTCAGTTAAAATTATGTATTCGTTTGCAGAACTCTGCATGACAAAAGAAACTAATAATTATTATTATCAAGCTGAATAAATCATAAGGGCTTATAAGTATTTACGATTTTCCAGATATTATTCCTGAGTTGTATTTTCTTTTGTTTCTTTGGTTTGTAATATCTAAGGATTGAGAGAATGGAGCGAATGCAGTGTATCATGCGGACTTGGAGTACAAGAATCTAGGTGTATAGATGACACTTCACCTTGTCCTAGAGCTACGAGGGCTTGTAATGCAGGATCATGCCCAGGTATGTCTTATCAAATTACCAACTCATTTATACCGATCTTCGATGGAGTTAATAATGTTGATTGAGATAGTATTTATTCATAATTAAGGTAAACAAGTAACGGTGTAAATATCAAACCAAACACTATTAATAGTTTAAGTCATCAATATATTGCCAAAAACCATAAATTGCATAATAAAATACACTAATGACGTCACACAGATGACTGGTAGTTAAAACCAGTCAATATGTTATTGTTTTATTCGTGGATTATGACAACATTCTGATTAATTGAACTAAAAATAGTTTTGTCATTTATTACCACCTTTTGGTGGTTCAAAATGTCCTCTCTCATCCATATTCGGACCTTTTAGGTAATATAGATTATATATATATATACACTAGTACTCCGTACCCCTTTGTACCAAAATTTTAATTTCATAATCTCATGTAGGCAATGACCTTTACCTTTTTTGAATTAAAAGTGTGTAAATATTCATCAAAATGGGATAAAACTGTTTATATTATATTATATGAGTTTATACTTGCAGCGGTGTGTCCGGGGTGCGAAAACGGAGGAAGATGTGTCGGTACAGGAGTTTGCGAGTGCCCTCACAATGCCACAGGCACTCTCTGCCAAACACCAGTCTGTGATCCACCTTGTCTGAACGGAGCAACTTGTGCTCAGGGCAATTCTTGCCTATGTCATCCATATACTTCTGGCAACAGATGCGAGAAAAAGTAAGTTGAATTAGTTCAATTATTGGAAAATATTTAAGTCAATGTTTTTTGTCATTGTGAGTTTACACATAAGTTTAGAAATACAGTTAAAATTAGCAGTAAAGTCTTAAAAGTTTGCCTAGGATCGTCTAGGTTTGTCTTGTGTGTGTCTAAGCTAACGTTTTAGGATAAAAATATTTCTAATCTAAAATAAAATATAATTATAATTATAAGGTACTTTTAAGTCACTATAGTAAGTTCAACACATACATAATCCGCATTATCTCGGTAGAAGCTAGTAATTGTATATGTGTAATATAATGATTACTTCAGTCATATAATCATACTTTTTTTAGCGAATTAGTAAAAGAAATAGTATAATTAAACTTAATTAGTGAGGCTCACAAGACGATGCTGCGAGGGAGTTAATAAATTAGAAAAAAATACGTATGGTGTCGCGGGACACCCGGTAGCAACGAAGTTCCATACGCTTTTCATTAAATATAAATTATAAAATCATTTTTTTAATTATAAAATCACAGTTCCGTAATTAGTATACGATACTAACTATGTACTTATACTACTATACTAACTACTTGTGTGGAGTTAGAAAAGAAACAAAATTAAAAGTAACTAACTATTTATATTAGAGGAGTTAAGACAAAACTAAATGAAAAGCTTTTTGTTATCTTTGAACCAAGCGTATTTCAATAACCTAGTAGTAATCTAGTACTTCCTACTAGAACGGGTAGGACGAACCACTTGTTCGAACTTGCAATTTGGCCATCACTCAGGCCCTTTTTACGTCCCGTGGTGGAGAGTTCCAGTTACTTCACACATCATACATTTGTGCATTGTACCGCCGAAGCGAGTATGGTGTGGTCATTAGTAAGCTATATAGCGAACGTCAAAGCGTGGGGGAAGAGTCCTCATATAGAGTGTCCCTCGCCCTGCTCCGTCCTCGAACCATAGATAACAATTACATCATCATGACGCGGATCGGACCCACATCAAAGAGTAGGGGGAGAGTCCCCATAAAGGGTGTCCCTCGCCCTGCACCGTCTGCGTTTCATTGATGCAATTCAGAGTATCATGGCAGGGGATCGAACCCACGACCTCGAGTTGCCTCGACTCAGTGATAGCTGCGCGGTGGTTTTAGCACCTCGTCCACCCTGGCTCCCTCGTCTTTCAATAAATAGTGTATTGTATATTGAGAAAAAAGTTAATGATGAATTTATAGTTAAAGCCGATGGTTATAGAGACGAAAAAGAACTGTCCTCTCAGACTCCGTCGGCATATTAGTCACAAAAACTTCTGCTAGTATCAGGTTGAAATTTAACATGCATGTTTCAATTGTACTATAGGTAATGTATACAATGTTTCATTTAAATCGTTACGCTAGAACGTAAGATATCGGTAAAAACGTTGTTTTTTTATTTTAATCGTTTAGCTCGGCTTTTAAATTTAGCGATCTTTATCACTTCATAGCAGTGACGGTGTTCGTTTTACTAAAAAAATATATTAGTTAAGTTGTTTGTCTCACTAAATAGGTGAATTTAGAATTTTACTTTATTGTTATGTTGTTTATTGTTTAAAAACTATTAACAGTTTTTAGCGGTCTTTAACACATTATAGGAGTGCCGCTGTTGGTTTTACTAAAAAATTGTATAGAATAAGTTGCGATTGACACCTTTTTAATTTGATTATTGACGTTTATGGTTGATGGACCAATTTTAGGTGTAAATAAATAACCTTATGTCATTTTTACTGAGACGTTTCGACCCTTCTTACTAAGGTCATCTTCAGTCATATTTTTTATTTCTGTAATAACAATAAATCAACAATTAATGAAAAATAAGGTCTTACTACAAGTAACATAAAGTATAGAATTATTTAGAACTTAAGTTAAAAACTAATAACAACACAAATTTAAAATTAATCAGTTACACTTACAATAAGCTGTTTGGTCATGAAGTCTATAACAATTCTTCTTCTCCATAAGAGAAAGTCAAGTGAATTAAGTTATCAAGAAATAAAATAAATTAAAATATCAAGCTACTGCTATTACACGTCATCATTCAAAACAATTAATGAAATTTTAAATTTAAACAGTAACAAAGTAAAAAGTAACAATTAACATAGACTAGATTTCACAATGATATAATAATAAAAAAAAGAACATAGACATTAGTAATAGGGAGATATGAAATGTTTGACATTTCATTTTATTAATTCACTTTAGATTAGTTCACCCTTCCCTCTACTAGATAGCACTCCATTCCATCTCACAGGTTATGGTATATATTAGTCTCAATTATAATTTTATTTATGTAACTTATTCCTTAAATATTCATATAGATTTACTAAGTTTTTCAAATTGTTACATTTAAATGTTAATTAATAAGGATTAGAGCAATATGTTATCTAATTTATGGGCATATTTATTGGAATGTTCTCGCTTATAGATTGTATGGTGATTTTATATAAACACTTTATTCAATTGGAGCTCTATGTAGTGAGGTAACCATGTTTTTTTGTTTTTTTATCATTATATCATTGTGAAATCTAGTCTATGTTAATTGTTACTCTTTACTTTGTTACTGTTTAAATTTAAAATTTCATTAATTGTTTTGAATGATGACGTGTAATAGCAGTAGCTTGATATTTTAATTTATTATATTTCTTGATAACTTAATTCACTTGACTTTCTCTTATGGAGAAGAAGAATTGTTATAGACTTCATGACCAAACAGCTTATTGTAAGTGTAACTGATTAATTTTAAATTTGTGTTGTTATTAGTTTTTAACTTAAGTTCTAAATAATTCTATACTTTATGTTACTTGTAGTAAGACCTTATTTTTCATTAATTGTTGATTTATTGTTATTACAGAAATAAAAAATATGACTGAAGATGACCTTAGTAAGAAGGGTCGAAACGTCTCAGTAAAAATGACATAAGGTTATTTATTTACACCTAAAATTGGTCCATCAACCATAAACGTCAATAATAAAAAATTGTATTTAAAAAAAAATGTCTGTCTCATTGAAGAGATGAAGTTTGATTTTTTTCCCGTCCTAAAATTTCAATTTTAAATTTGAAGCATGCGGTTACGCGAGCGTTGCGTGGATAACGTTTATGCAACAAACTCGTCCTGGGCATTGGTAAAATGACCATGTGTACCAAATTTCAACTAAGTCGGTCAATTTTTACACAAGTTAGCGTCATCGGTAGATTTCGTGACGGTGATTTTGGTCGTTTTCTTGGATTCGCTCCCAGGCTCCAGAACGTGCCATAAGGAACTTCGTTCCAAAAATAAGCAAATAATTAGTTTGAATGTAGGTTATATAGGCAATGGCAGCATGCCTGGCCAAGTGTTGCACAAGACATATTAATAAGTAATAAGTATGAGAATATAATGAAACTAATTATTCACTTGAACTTTTACATATAACTTAAGTTTAAAAGATATTTTGTTGTTTTAAATTATATTGCTACTCTTTTAAACATTACTTTGATTTATTACTATGATGAACTAGCATTCGCTCCCTTCTTCACGTGGGTTTCAAGCTAGGAATCAGTGTATATCATAGTGCTGATATATTGGATTAAATTTAGGCCTCGTCATAAAAGAAATTACATTAAATTTTATTTTATTTATTGTTTTATTAGGGTGTCAACATTACATTTTATTATTTTTATAACATGACACCGACGGGCTTGATACATTATAATAACTAAAATAAAACATAAATCAAGGCATTGTATGATTTATTAGTACTCAAAAAAATTTGAAACATAAGTAGTTAAGGATGAGATGAAATAATTAATAAATAAGCTACTTCACAAAAACATTACACATATATGTTTTAGAAATAATTTGCCACATACAAAGACTTTATTATGACATCAAAAACTCACTACTTAACATTATCTTAAATAAACTAAAACATTTACTTAATATAGCTTTTAAGAATCATTTTTTAAAAAGAAGTCCATATAATAATAATATGATAATAAACACACTTAAATAAACGGTAAACATAAAAATAAAATATTAGCTAAATAAATGTCATTAGATTAAGAAAAATTACGGATATGTGCATCATTCGGTCACTGGCGCTATACTGAAGTTGGAAAGGAGAAGGGGAAGGGGTATTGTTTACATAGTTCCATTGTGTGTTTATTCTTAAACAAACATATCTATTAATCTTTAACTCTTAAGAATTATAATCAAACTTTATTATTC
>KZ651633.1:332579-344024 GCA_001010745.2 Gerris buenoi
GTTTTCCCAGGAAAAATCTAGTTCCTGAGATAATAGCTTAAAACGCGGATGGAGAGAGCCCGGGTTCGATTCCCCGCCCGGGAGAAGTTATTTTTATGATATTTTTGATGAAATTTCCAATAGTAATTAAATGTACATGTATGAGAAAGTTTGTCTGAGTTGTCTCGGACCGATTTTTTATCTAATTGTACTGGACTATAAGTGGTTTAGCAACGTTGGTGATTGAAAACCAACTTCTTAACACAATCGATACTGATTCGATTTTAAAAAGACTTTGCCAATCTAAAAGCCAGAAAAGTGTGTTTTTAAATGTTTTATTGCAAATGTTCTAAAATTTATTGTCATTAATTAAAATACAGTACAAGTACAGGATAATAACAAATGATGTTCCTGATTTCAAATGAAAATATTACTAGATAAATATGTTTTAAGACATTTTTTGTACAACTTGAAAGAAAAACTCAATCCGATTGATCGTGTAGGGTGGCCTTATAAATTTTTGTTTACATTAGTGTGGGTAACTATCAGCTGTTTGTTAAGTCAATTATGGCCAGTGCTGTGTAATGACTAAATTTGAAGACAGGAAAGTATTTTGTGTGCTGGATTATTACATTATCCAATCAGTTATTAGTGTGCAACTTCACTTTAAAACCGGATTTAATGAAGAACCTCAAGCATTCACACTATTCGCATGAGGTAAAATCAGTTTGTTTATGAAATCCCCAATTCTTAACTTATTATAAAATAGTTTTGAAAATATTTTGTTGATTATTTCTGTGACCTCGTTTGTTGTGTTCCACAAATGTACTCTGTTAAAATGACAAAAATTNAAAAACATTGTGACCCCCCGGGGGATCGAACCCGGGACTTTTAGATTGAAGACAAGAAATCATAATTTACATAATGGGTATGCTTACTCATCTACAAAACCCTAAAAAGTACTTGGACTAAGTACTTCCCTGTGATTTTTTTAGAATAATTTGAGAATAGATTTTATTATATGAGTGAAGGAAATTATGTTTTTATTTCATTCATGTTTAAATTAATTGTTAGAATTCTTCGTCAATTATTTCAATGAAGAAAATAACCGTAAGCAAAATAACTTTTTTTCATATTCCCAATCATAAATTAATAAATGAATTAATTATAGAAAATCAAATAATTTAAACTCAATTAAAAATCAATTAGTAACAAAAAGGGAAAGTCATTTATAAGGTAGTTAAAAATCAATCAGAAATATAAATTGTTATAAGCCGCATCTGTCCACGTAGACACTTTGACGAATATAATGTAGCATACTGGGGACTTTTCAGTTCTAGTGGGTATAATATTTTAATTCCAAGTCACAAACAACCAAGCCTAAATCGTTTGCCCACTCTGGAATTTTTCTGATAATGTATGAAAAGGTCGTCAAGAAATATTACATATTTAGAGCGTAGGCTTCGGCGGGATGACTCCTAATTCTAATTAATAACTTTTACGGTGGAATCCACGAAGGGTTTAAAGTCCGACGTTTCGCTTCCACCACTGGAAGTATCTTCAGGGAAGTGGTGCATCGTGATGTTGACTTGAAGCAACAAGATATACTCTAGTCGTCAGTATATTTTTGTCAACATCACGATGCACCACAACCCTGAAGATGCTTCCAGTAGTGGCAGTGAAAAGTTAGACTTCAACCCCTTCGTGACGCGGATTTTACTTTTACACATTGGTCAACATTAGGATGCGCCAGCGACATATTACATATTTGGTTAGCGGAATTGTAAAAGAAAAGTATTTTTGTTAACTATCACTAAAACATTCAAATAAATTTATAAATAAAACGAGACAATTAATAAATTACACAGAGATACATATAAAATGTTTTTAAAAATTAGGTTTAGATTGCCAGTATTTTAAACTTTATACAATTTTTGTATTTTATTTTTATCATTTTTTTTATTTGATTTATTTTTTTATTTTTTTCAGATCAACCGAACATATCCTATAATTGACCAATGAAAACAACAGGACTTTATCAAAAACTGACTTCCAATCAAGAGTTGAACAAAAAGTTGTAATTTGGTCACTGTAAATAAAAAAAAATGAATCCGCTGGCTTAGTCCCGCAGTACCATTATTCATATAAAAAAAAAATCAATGTATAATTTTTTTCATAAAAAGAAAAAGAAAAATTATAACATTATATTTATATATCAAAATGGGTTTAATACAAAAAATAAATATAAAAACTGTACAATAAAATACTGAACTGAAAACATACTTACATAAATCATTTAAGATATCTTGCTTTTTATGAGAATCTTACTTCCACCATGATTATTTAATACATATATATCTATTTTTATTATTATTTAGCGCGTTTAACAAAGCTGATTAATTAGACTTATAAATAAAACTAGATATAAATTTTTTATTCATTTTACTCCTTGTTTAAGCTATATTTACTTTTTTTAAACAAACTTCATGATCCGAAGTTATAAAAGCATGAGATTTTTGTATACATAATGATATATGTATACATAATGATATATGTATGTATACTTTTTTAAGTTTCGTACGCTTACCATGAGCTACTTTTAAGATAACAAGCTCAAACGAAAACAAATAAAAGATAAAAACATTAAAAAGTGTGAAAAAATGAATACCCGCAATACATAAGTGTATGGCGGTATAGTATATCTACTGTAAATCGGGGTTTAGAGGCATAATCATTTTATTCTAAGATCAGAACGGTAGTAAATGTTTACAAGTATGTGAACTCGTGCTTATATACATAGGTAAACTCAGACTTTCTAATAATTAAATTAAAAAATCAAATTTAATTTTGTAAGATAATCATTCTGCTAACATCTAATTTTTAAATTTTAATCAAAAATTACGAAGTTCAAAGCAAATATAAATTAAAATTTAAGTTTACATTGTCTTGATATTCTTATATTATATTTTTTTAATAAAATAACATCTATTTTTATAATATGCCTAATTAATTCAGCAAATTTACTAAGACTATGTTATGTAGCCTATATTATTTATAAGTTTTTAGTATGGTGGAAGGATAATTCAGTTTACTTTCATTATATTTTGTGCCAATGCATGCGAATATTTGTGTTCGATTATAAACCTTAGTATTACATATAATGTGAACGTCTTCCCATCTACTTCGTTTCTAATATCGATAAAGTAATAATAATTTGTTAAAATAAAAAAAATAAAATAAAAATAATAAATACATTAAAAATAAATAAGTTGCGTGAATCTGTGTGTAATTTATAAAATTAAAAAATTAAATAAAAAAGTTATGTCTATTATCCTGTAAAGACCTATTATTTTTGTTTGAAGCAGTTCAATAATAATAATAATTATAATAAATAATTGACCTGTGGAGAATAAACAGTTTAGCGAGGGAACTTACTGTTACAATATTAAGTTAATTTATTAGTTTAAATTCCTTGGTGTTTTGTATGCAAATATTAATAATTTTATTGAAGAATCAAAGTTAACAATTTAACCAGAGAGTTTATTCAAATAAATTTATAAATAAAACGAGACAATTAATAAATTACACAGAGATACATATAAAATGTTTTTAAAAATTTAGGGAACTATTTCTAAAAAAAAAAAAAGGAAAAAGGAAAAAAAAAGTATTTTTATTTTATTTAAAAATATGACAAATCAGTCTAAATTCAATTTGGAAGTTTTAAATAAAAAATAAAGATTGTATCATAAAATATTAAAACATTAAAGAAACAAAAACATTGTATTCTAGTATATGTTACTAGAAGCAAGAATAATGAATACTTTATGACAGAAGTTAAGTATTTATAACAACAAACCTTGTTTATTACCTTTTAAATGATGTAAGAATTTTAATAAATAATAACCAATATAATACAAGTCTGTTCAATTTATTAAAAAAAAGAGCATAAGATGAACTATTTAGGGGAGAAGAGGACCTAAAGAGAGAAAGAGTAAATAAAAAATTAAAAAGGTAACGCAATAAATTTAGTGTTTGACATTTATTTCTATATACCTACTTCTTTTTTTATGACCTAATAGCAAGAATAACAGCTGTAGGGTCCGTTTTGACGGCCAGCAAGTGGACATAAATTGGTTGCTGTGGACGAGAAGATCTACAATTTTATTGATCAATATAATAGATTGAACGTATAACACAAATGTATAGTTATTAAACATTTTTATCGATCATTATCAGTTCAATGATGACCATTTAAATTGTGCAAATTAAAAAATAAATATTTTATGCCTTTAAATTCATATTTCGTTCAAAGTAACCTCTTCTTCAGTTTATCTAAAAATAACTACTATGAAATTTTTTTTTCTAGTTTATTGATCAGACTTGCTGCAGTTATTGAAAAAAAAATGTATATATCTGATCTGTCATTTATCAACATTTAGGCTTGACGCGCATTGAGACGCAGATGACACAGCTCAGGGCATCACAGATTTTTTCAACCACTTAAACACACAAGAGCAAGTGAATTAAGTCGCCAGATGCGGAAGTGTCGGGTAGGCCAAATGCGGGGCAGTCTTACCCTGTTTTAACCTGTCCTGTTTTGTGTCTCATTTCGCCCGGTTTAATATATTTCTGCTGTTGAAAAAAAAACTGCGCTGCCCTTCGTCACCTGCGTCTCAATGTGCGCCTGGGTTTACATAATGTTGATTACTTTGAATGTAATAAGCACATTAGTATTGTATATAGCCGTGTAACATAAATGTAATTGATAAAATAAAAAATAATAAAATAAAATAATTACATTTAGATTATAATACAATATCAAATGTGAATTGTTTAAATGTATTTTTATTATTAATTTAATGATTTAATTAATTTTAATTGGCAACAGATAAAATTTGTATTTTGATATCAATATTATTTGTGTCTTTTTTTCGAGCTCATTTTATTAATATTGAGCTTCTTTTATTTTGATGTCATGAGGTGTCTTGGAAATTAATTTGGTTTTTGTAGAATAATTTGAGAATAGATTTTATTATATGAGTGAAGGAAATTATGTTTTTATTTCATTCATGTTTAAATTAATTGTTAGAATTCTTCGTCAATTATTTCAATGAAGAAAATAACCGTAAGCAAAATAACTTTTTTTCATATTCCCAATCATAAATTAATAAATGAATTAATTATAGAAAATCAAATAATTTAAACTCAATTAAAAATCAATTAGTAACAAAAAGGGAAAGTCATTTATAAGGTAGTTAAAAATCAATCAGAAATATAAATTGTTATAAGCCGCATCTGTCCACGTAGACACTTTGACGAATATAATGTAGCATACTGGGGACTTTTCAGTTCTAGTGGGTATAATATTTTAATTCCAAGTCACAAACAACCAAGCCTAAATCGTTTGCCCACTCTGGAATTTTTCTGATAATGTATGAAAAGGTCGTCAAGAAATATTACATATTTAGAGCGTAGGCTTCGGCGGGATGACTCCTAATTCTAATTAATAACTTTTACGGTGGAATCCACGAAGGGTTTAAAGTCCGACGTTTCNAAAACATATTTGGAATAAATTGGGCAATCAGTGGTATAAAGTATAAACCACAGGATATAGTAAACACTAGAAGTATTTGCAAACTTGGAAGGAATCAATTGGGCACTCAGTGGTATTATAAACCACTGGACATAGTAAACACTAGAAATATTTGAAAACATATTTGGAATAAATTGGGCAATCAGTGGTATAAAGTATAAACCACAGGATATAGTCCCTGTGATTTTTTTAGAATAATTTGAGAATAGATTTTATTATATGAGTGAAGGAAATTATGTTTTTATTTCATTCATGTTTAAATTAATTGTTAGAATTCTTCGTCAATTATTTCAATGAAGAAAATAACCGTAAGCAAAATAACTTTTTTTCATATTCCCAATCATAAATTAATAAATGAATTAATTATAGAAAATCAAATAATTTAAACTCAATTAAAAATCAATTAGTAACAAAAAGGGAAAGTCATTTATAAGGTAGTTAAAAATCAATCAGAAATATAAATTGTTATAAGCCGCATCTGTCCACGTAGACACTTTGACGAATATAATGTAGCATACTGGGGACTTTTCAGTTCTAGTGGGTATAATATTTTAATTCCAAGTCACAAACAACCAAGCCTAAATCGTTTGCCCACTCTGGAATTTTTCTGATAATGTATGAAAAGGTCGTCAAGAAATATTACATATTTAGAGCGTAGGCTTCGGCGGGATGACTCCTAATTCTAATTAATAACTTTTACGGTGGAATCCACGAAGGGTTTAAAGTCCGACGTTTCGCTTCCACCACTGGAAGTATCTTCAGGGAAGTGGTGCATCGTGATGTTGACTTGAAGCAACAAGATATACTCTAGTCGTCAGTATATTTTTGTCAACATCACGATGCACCACAACCCTGAAGATGCTTCCAGTAGTGGCAGTGAAAAGTTAGACTTCAACCCCTTCGTGACGCGCATTTTACTTTTACACATTGGTCAACATTAGGATGCGCCAGCGACATATTACATATTTGGTTAGCGGAATTGTAAAAGAAAAGTATTTTTGTTAACTATCACTAAAACAATTGTTTTTACACTATTTTTATAATTAGTATTTTTTTTTGACACTCAGATTGACCAGCCTATTTGAGGGAAGAAATAAAATCCCACAGGCTTGGTGGCCTGAGGGAGAGAGGGAAATGCATAATTTGTTTGTCAACAAAAGAAGGTTATTTTACTAGTTCAACAAATCGCGATCTTTTTACCTGATTCTGCCACTTGGATTTTCACTTATTATATACGAATATGTTTTGAAATTTAATGCTAGAGTTAATTTCCTTTATAGAATCAAGAAATTTAATGTGGGTTATGAAACTTTATGAAAAGTGTAGGCTTAAAACAAAACAGAATAATCTAACTTCAATTGTAATGAAAGGAAGTTTAAGAACCTTTGTTAATTCAGTCAAAGTTTACATTTTAATCTATCAATATTTGAGTGCAGTGTGAAAGTAGTAGTTATTATTTTTCGGTAAATAAACAATAAACTCTATTATTGTTATATAACATGGAAAACGATAACGATTACTGAGTTGATTAATTTTCTGTCTAAGTCTTACTTTGTCAGAATAACTTAACAAATTGAAATGACGGGTAGTTACAAACAAAATTCAAAAACCAGTATAATATTTAGTGCATTAGCATTATATTTAAATAACATAAAAAGTGAATAATATATAAAAGTGAATTCAAGCGGTGGAGTGGAGGTTATAAAGTCTCTTCGAACGGTTACCCTTTAGGTCGGCGCCCCTCCACTAGAGACATTTTTATTTGCCTAGTTGGCCCGACCTTCAAAAATTCAAAATCCAGCGCTCTCATTGGCTCCTTCTCTATTTTCCCGCGCTGTCAAAAAACAATACTAATTGTAAAACTAGTGTAGGCTACAAACAAGTTATTTTTTTAGGAGAAAGGGCCTATGAATTCTAAACTGATGAAATAAAGGCGACTGACAGAAGCTGTAGTATAAAGTTGGTTGTAACGAAACAAGGAACAGTAAACAGTTGTAGTAGATCATTTTATATAATTTTTTAAAGAATAAAGAGGACTTATCAGAAGCTGATTTGAACGAGGGATTAAAAAGTCAGTTAAGGTTGTGAAAGTTAAGTAATGAACGCTAATATGGAATAAAGAGGCTTTAAACCACAGATTAGGGTAAACAATAGAAGTATTTGCAAACTTGGAAGGAATCAATATGGCACTCAGTGGTATAAACCACTGGACATGGTAAACACTAGAAATATTTGAAAACATATTTGGAATAAATTGGGCAATCAGTGGTATAAAGTATAAACCACAGGATATAGTAAACACTAGAAGTATTTGCAAACTTGGAAGGAATAAATTGGACAGTCAATGGTATAAACCACTTGATATAGAAAACACTAGAAGTATTTGCAAACTTGGATGGAATAAATTAGGCAGTCAGTGGTATAAAGCACTAGTTATGGTTAACACTATTAGTATTTGTAATATTGTGAGATATAACATGGACAATCAGTGCTGTAAACAACTTACTAGCTTAAAAACAAATTATTTGTAATCTTGCAAGGAATAGAGGTACATCACTGGATACAGGTTTCATAAGTCTTTTATTAGGTTCATTCTTTCTTAGATTCATTTCATGAATGTAAGACAAAAACCTCTTCCAGTGATGTCGGAAGCTATTTCATTGTATACATAAAAAGAGCTTAGAAAATCTTCAAATAAGACTTGATTACCTAGCTTCATTGATCTTGATCACGGCAATCTTTATATCAGTTAAGGATCAAACACTGACTTCCTTTAACTTAAGTTTAACTTTAACTCTTTCACTTCCTTATGTCTAAAACTAATCAATCTATAGGTTGACATCGCAAACAAACACTGGTAGAATTCGGATTACCCTTTTACGACCAATATTGTAATGCATATTATATATTAAAAGTGTGTCCACAACACTTACCTAAATACGAAATGGGTAGGAGTTACAATAGTTCTTGCTGAGAGTAAAATACGAGTACATAAACAACTAAAAGAGTACATAAATGACACTACTAAACAACTAAGTAATTAAACATTTGTTATATTTTCTTGATTTTTTCATTTCTCTATGTTTAGGATTTTCTTAAAAAGGAAAAATATGTCTCTTTATTTCGTTAAAATAAAACAAGTTTACTCTGTAAAGCATTTTATTATAATTAAACTTACAGTGTTTTTTTTTGTTTTTTTTTGTTTTTTTTTAATTTAAATTTTAAATAAAAAAATAATAATATTGAATGTATTAAGAATAAAAAATGTTACTAGAAAAAAACAATATATATTTGTTGCTTGTTTTTAGTGTGGTAAGTAAATGTTAATAACAATTATACAATGCAGAATAATAAATCTTTAAGTGGACATGTTCTTTGTAAATAATAATTTTATGATAAACAAATTAAGATGCTCCAAATGAGACAAAACAAAGATTAAAAAATGTAAAATATCAGGATATTTAATCAATAAATATATTTCTCTTATTGTGTTTTTTACATATTTATCCCATTTATCTCAAACTAATTGTTTATTTTTATACATTTACACGTTATAAGAGAATGTATTGTGAGTTCAAGATATTGTTGTTCTCCTACATATCTCTTCGATTGAATTATTGATAACTCAGGCGAAATCTACTCTAAATTACTATAGGGGGGGGGGGCCTTCAAGCTTAAATTCAGGCTCCCATTAAACCTGAATTTATAAGTAAATCTGTATTTACCAATAAACATCAACCAATTTTCCATAATAATTAGCTAATTCTCAAATTTTACAAATTTAGTACCTATTGTTGAGGTTATTTGTCAAGTGGGTTAAAACCCTGAGGTGTAAACCCTTTAGGTGGGTCCACTGAAGAAACCCCTGTTAGACGAGGATTACTTTCACTTATCCTTCTATTCTAAGCAGACTGGCAGATCCTTCTTTACTGAGCACTCTGAGCATTCCCTTAATTGCTAGACTTTTTAAGGAAGCTGTCCTTTGAAGGTGTTCTAGAGGCCGTTTGGAGGTAATAAAGCTTACTCTAGGCCACCAGATAAATACATGCGTAGAAAGCACTGTCCAGTAGGCCCAATGAGGGGCCCATAGCCCCTCTACACTCCCAAAAGGATGCTAAGGCCTTGTTACCTTGGATTCAAGGGGTTTTTCCAGGTCAGCTTCCTGTCCAGATGTTTCGCAAACTTAGAAGGCTCCAGGGTTTTCCCTCCAAACTGAAGTTCCAGAGCACCAAGCACTGTCTAGCTCTTTTTCTGATGGAAGGTTAAGCGGACTGAACTTGTTAGCATATACTTCTCGGTTGCTCCGCGTTTTTCTTTTCCTTAACGAGTTTGTGGAAATTTTTCGGGCCCAGAATTGTGTTAAATATGTAGTTCACTCTTTTTGAAAGATTTTGAGCATATAACTTTTAACTCTAGCGAACGCATTTACTTCGAATTCGGTAAATGTTAGTAGCTCTTCTATTTGAAACGACGCGACGGGTATAAAAGTGAGAAGGTCATTCTTCTTGCTCTTCCTAGTTCTTCTCTCTCCGCCTCACATCGTGATTCAGTGGAGGGATGGATTTCCGAACGCAAAATTTCTGCTTGCATTGCGGCATATCTGAAGCTTTCCCCTTTGACTGATGATTTTGTTTACATTAATTCTGGAGTCTATCGTCGTAGCTCTTGTTACCGCCGTGTAAAGAGCTCTTTGCTTATTAAAATTTTTAAATTGAATTATTAACTGTCTGTTTATCCTGAAATTAATTTAGCTTATTTCCTTTTCTTATTCCCCTGCGCTATACTCTACCATATCCTTTGGCTTCCTCTAAAATTTTCTCTTTTAACTCTTCCTTCATACTTCTAATCTTTGTCTACATTCCTTTATTATCTTTCCTACTTTCTTTACCTGCTCCTTCTATATTCTACTTATATTTATATATCATCTACATAATTCGGGTTCTCTCCCGTTTTACCTTGTATCTTTATTTAAATCTTTCTCATCTTATTTCTCTAATTATTTATTTTATTACCTCTAATATTTATAAAATAATATATAATATATATACGTTTTTACTTATGTTTAATTTATTTTTGTCACTATTTAGTTATTTACTTATCTTTAATTTATCTTTCAAGAATCTCTTAAAGTAGCCGAAGGTAATGTCATCCGCCTATTTCCTCTCATCTATTCCTGTTGTCAGCCTTTCACATGGCTCTGGCTTGTGTGGGATTAGCTCACAGCTTCCTGTGGGTACTCGTGAATCTGAAACTCTAACCACGCTGACCACCATTAGTCAGCAGGTTAGGAGTGATACAATTTGATAAAGTTTGGTTCATAATCCCTCTTCTGGAAGAGGGGAACCCCGAGTAATCCGGAGATCCTTCCAGGGTTAAGAAATTTCAATCAAGGTCTAAGGGTCAATAATTGGGCAATCCTAAATTGAAAATTGAATAAGATTGCCCACTAGCTTAAAATTAGTGATGCGTACCTACTAACTCAGGTTTGTACTCTACCTAAGAAACTTAGACATGGCGCTTATCTATATTGCATGTGAGTTAAGGTTCACGCATTTTAACTATGGATAACAACGTAGAGACCAGGCCTTCAAGTGTACCACGAGTGAAGCTAATACAGCTCTCTTAATTCAAGGAGAGCAACCTGATCCGGTTAATCCTTGTAGTGCTTTGTCAGTAGGTCCATCCCCACCTAAGGCACCTTCCGCTACTACAATTAATATTCGTCAAGCCAGTTTACAGCTTGGTATATCTGCCACCTCTGCCTAGTGCAAGCGGATGGCAGAGATTAATGCTAATATTGGCTCGATTCAGGAGCCCTAAAAGTTAAAAGAGCATAGACTGGGCATCACTGGCGGTTCCCTTTTCTATATATA
>KZ651633.1:367241-403748 GCA_001010745.2 Gerris buenoi
CTCCGAAATTCTGTGTACGCTACTGGATTCGGCAGATCAGTTGAAGGCCTACAAATATTAATCTTATTCAGTGCCAAATATTTAATTCAGTGTCCAGCGTTCTCTCAATTTCTTTCATAAAGAGAAATTGTCTCTCATGAAGAGTTAAAGTATTTAGCGATCTTTATCATAACATCGTAGTGGCGTCGCTGTTGGTTTTACTAAAAAATTTATATATAAAAAAAAATTTTCTCTTCAAGTAGATTATATTAGAATGGGCGGATTACGCTGTCCAACATACTTACTTAGTCTGTGCATTAGTAAAATGAACATGTATACCAATTTTTATTACTCCAACTTAGTCAACTTTTACCAATTTATTAACTTTTTTTGCTTAAGTTATCGGTGGACACGACGGACAGGCTAACAACCAAGAAATAGAATGACAAGATGTATATTTATTTTATCTACGACTTGCATTGTAAGTGGACATTGCTAATAACAGGGCGGGAAGTGTTACTTCCCTCCCATGGGAGTAAAAAACAATTATACCAACTTGAAAGGTTTTTTTTTAGGCATTTTTTAAGTATTATCTTGGTAGTAAAGTTTTTCCGCTGTTTATAGCTAATTTTTTTAGGAAGGTTACTTTAGGTTATCATAGAAAGTATTTAAATTAAAAACAAACTATTGAAAGTGTTTGTTGTAAAACGTGTATTTTTAGTATAAAAATTGTTATTTTAATAAATCAAGTAACTAAATATAGGTTTAAGGTGTTTTACTTATGTGAATTTGTAGGTAAAACTTTTATACCGACCAACTTAATAGCTATTACCCATGTTACATTAGTCGCAGATAAAATTTAATACGCAACATGGATCGAAGTATTTCTTCTCTCGGGATTACCTCCCTCGGCTATGCCTCGGGAGCTAATGCTAATATGTACTACAGTTATCTCTGAAAACTCATTTATCTTCCTCGGCCATAAGGTCTCGGGAGCTAATGAAGTTTTCTTTTTAACTTAACCTCGAGCAGGAAAACATACTTATCTTCCTTGTTGCGTAAATAGGTAACTATTGTATTATAAGAAGCTCGCTTACGCTCACTCAGTTATATTTGGGACGCATTTCTTGACTAAATCAGAAATTTACATTTATTATTTAAATCACATATACAATAATAACAAACTAGGTCAAAATGGGTTTAGACCAGTTTTTCTTAATTCATATTGATAACATTTTGAATCTTTTATCTTATCACGGTTCTTTCTCTATCCCAATAGACAACTGAGCAGACAGATCTCGATATATTAAAGCAATTACTTTCCGTGTCTTATATACTAATATATATTTACATAGATGAATCATAAAAGCATAGTTGATATAAAATGGTTGGATATACACATATAAAAATATGAGAGAAATATATCTGTCTGGCATTAATCGTACAAAATTCCCTCATATACACAAATCAGTTGTACAAAAATTTACAATTTAGTAAAAATTCGAAGTTGGAGGGACCAACTTCGAATTATCGAGAGTCGAATGTAATATATTTTCGTCGAATTATCGAGAGTCGAATGTTATATATTTTCGTCGAATTATCGAGAGTCGAATGTAATATATTTTCGTCGAATTATCGAGAGTCGAATGTAATATATTTTCGTCGAATTATCGAGAGTCGAATGTAATATATTTTCGTCGAATTATCGAGAGTCGAATGTAATATATTTTCGTCGAATTATCGAGAGTCGAATGTAATATATTTTCGTCGAATTATCGAGAGTCGAATGTAATATATTTTCGTCGAATTATCGAGAGTCGAATGTAATATATTTTCGTCGAATTATCGAGAGTCGAATGTAATATATTTTCGTCGAATTATCGAGAGTCGAATGTAATATATTTTCGTCGAATTATCGAGAGTCGAATGTAATATATTTTCGTCGAATTATCGAGAGTCGAATGTAATATATTTTCGTCGAATTATCGAGAGTCGAATGTAATATATTTTCGTCGAATTATCGAGAGTCGAATGTAATATATTTTCGTCGAATTATCGAGAGTNATAGAACAAACAAACGTTTTACTCCTATTTAATGAACACAAGCCCCCCCACCCCATAATTTTCAACGGCGCACTGTGCGCCGTTATACCCCCCTCGTGGGCACCCCTGATATAAAACATTTTTTTAAAAAAACATGATTCTACTGAGTTAATTGACCATTTCCAGACTTTTTAACAACCATTATATTTATAATATACATATACAAAATTAGTATATCTCTACTACTTATATATGTCGGTAACATACTGGAGGTCAAATCTTTATTACACGAAAAAGGCGTTTAAAAGTCGAAAATTACAGGATTTGCACTCATAAAAGGAGAGAAATGGTCCAAAGATACAACAGGTTTTTAAATTATGACTGTTTCTACGGCCATTACAATCATTATAAGATAATGTTTTTTTAATTCTTGATTAGTTGGGTATTTTGGAAACATCAAACGCCTCACATTTGCGATATTGCGATCCCTCCTTGGATCGAGTTATTGTTTTCTATGAAAATTTAAAAGTACTATTTAAATTTAATAGATCCTCGTCAATTCACCATAAAATCAGATACTGTAATTTACACTATTATTTAACAATATCTTAGACATCGCTACGCCACTGTCTAGGTCTTGTGTCTAGGGGATAGAGGGGGAATGAACAATGTTTAGCCGCATATTTGCAGTTGCCATATTAAGGGGGTTGCTCGTTGCTCGGTAAATACCTACAAGTGTGGAGAGGGATGGAGGTACCTACTAGTAGTTAGCCGAACTATTCGTACTAGTAGTTAGCCGAACTATTCGGCAAAAGGAAAGTAATCGGTATTTAAAATAGTCCGCATGTGTGGGGCCGCCTTATGATTTTTTTAATCGTCTGAGTCTAGAAAAGTGTTTTAAAAATATGTGAACGTTATCTGCGTCTGATGTTCGTGCTTTTACCTGAAGTGTACCCAGTTGGTAAACCCCAAATTGAAGTAAAGATTTGAATTTTGACACTAAATTTGTCTGCTTTCCCGCTAAATAAATAATAATAAAAAATAAATAAATAAAATAATAAAAATAAATAAAAAAAATTCCAGTCATGCACCATTACTTAATGAGTGAATTTTCAAAGAAATCTGCGTAATATTGGCTTATGATAATATAGGAAAATTTTGGGTTAGAATTTGGATGGGTGAAAAAAAAAATTGGTACACATGGGTACGGGGTACAAAAGTCAAAATAGTATTTACCCTTCAAGATGCACATCGTTGGAAAGCTCTTTAAGAGTACAGTAATTGTTGTTATGTACAATTTTATCATACTTTCATTTAAAATGGGAGTAAAATGGAAACAAACATGTTTTTATGCTATTTTTGACCCTAAATGATCAAAATTTGACCCCTAAATGAACTCCAAAAATTCTGGCCAAAGAACTCATAATTTCTTTTAATATTATTGACATTTTAAAATTTGTTTGAAATTTTTAAGTGCATCCTAAGGGGAGATATCGTCTCGAGTGACACATATATACATACATATACACAATATACATACATATTATGTTCAAAAGCCATCTTAAGGGAATAATTTGTTTTTCGGGAAAAAATTTAGTTCCTGAAGTATTAAATAAAAATAAGTGTGAACAAACACCAGATATGATCTAACAATTGTTTAATAAAATTTATTTGAGCTGGAGCATTATTTATTATATTTAAAAAGCTGTATAACGTCTATCTCAAAACTAATTAAACGAATAATGGGCAGTTATCATAATTTTTTTGGTTTGGGAAAATTCTCTTAAACTGTGTAAGAGGTACTCGGGTCTCATGTTTCTAACACAATTAAGGAATTTATTAATATAATTAAGGCATGTATATTTTATAAAATACTTTAAAAAAAAATACGGCTTACGATATCCTGGTGTGATTCAAGAAAACGAAAACATAGGTTCATTAGTACATTAAAATTAACCTACATTCATAAAATTATAAATATAAACATTTTTATTATTATAGATAATAAAATACTCCATCCAATCCCCATAGTTTTCGGTAAAACGTATTTAGAACAAAAATGTGTTCTTTTTTGTGTTCTATATGCAGTGTAATATATGTATATATATTTTAAATTAATATTAATCAATAAAAAGTCTATTCTGTTCCATTTCTTTTCTAAATTAAAACTTAAATTTTTAGCAGAAGTGAAATTAAAATAAGAAATTACAAAATAAAAAAGTAATTCAAACTAAGTCAGATATCCATAATTAATATTATTAATTATTTATTATTAATTAATTATTTTGTCAATTCAAACTCGAAATTTATGGGATTAAATTTTACTTCATAGAGAATTTCCTCTCAGGCAATATACTCCGTGAATTTGTGTGAGTGTTCTATTGATTTTTATCAATTCGGAATGTATTAGTAGCCTGGACTCCTAATCTTTTATCAGCCGTTATCAGTCATTAGACCTCGGTTCGGGGTTATTTTCTATTTAAAACTCGTCTTCGGTGGGGATTCCTTTGAATTCTGATTATGTTAATTTAAAAACAACATTAAACTTCTTCACACTTGTTTTGTTTTTATTTCTATTATCTTGGTCTTTATGCTAATACTATCATTGTATATACAATTAATGTAAACACCTTTCCTGTTTTATAATTTTTTTTTTCACTTACACCTATACCAACAACAGTACTAACAGTTAATCTACTCATGTCGAACTTTACCAAAAATTAAGAATTAATTATTTATCAATTACAAATATTAAGTCTTTCACCAATAAACTAACCAATCATGGTGTAATTGTTGTATAAATTTTCCGTTTTCTTTCAGAAATGAATTTGCCTGTACGGATGGAACTTGTATAGACAGTTTTCTCGTATGTGATGGAGATCAAAACTGTCCAGATGGATCGGACGAAACCAAGAGTGCTTGCCCTAAAACAAATATACCGTAAGTGAAGAATTCTAATCTTCTTTGAATTTTATCTTAATTGTTCAGAATAAGTATCAAATTTTCGAAATAATTGAAAGGTCTGTGTCAAATTGTTATGTTTTAATTTGTAAGCCAACTAAACAAACAGCATACTTAAATGTTGAGTTAAGTATAGTCTTATTTTATACCAAAATTCAGTTCTTTGTTTTAAAGTATAAATTAAAGGCTTATAATTACCGGTGAAAATGTTCACTTGTTTCTTCTATATACATAGAAATCTTTTATATAAATATCTCTATTATATATATATATATGTTCGGAACCGTAGGTGCCGGATGTATTGATTTAATTTATTTAGTTTAATTTTTGTTTAATTTGTTTCTGTGAAAAAACACCGGCACCACGGTAACCGAATTATTTTGAAATGTCAACTGGGAAAATGAAAACCGGAGAGTCGCTTTCTAGAACCCAAGAAGAAAATACTTGATTGTCAGTTCTCTGTAAATATATGAATTAGATTTCTCTTAAAAGGTCTTGTCATTGTAGCGACATTGTGGCGACCGTGATCAAAGAAGAAGCTGCTGACCCAGGCGAGAAGATCAACATGCCAGATAGTGACGAGTTATTGAAGTTAAAGAAGTCGAGAAAGGCTCAGCGAACTTCGTTCACTAAGCAGGCCAAGGCTGTGGAGATCGCGCTTGCGGCTACCGAAGTCAACATAGAACAGGTATATTCCGATCTAACCCTTCTTGGACAGAGACTTGACCAGATTATAGAGACTGACAAAAAGATATACGAACTATTACTTGACGACCCTACTACGGAGGACGATGTTTTAGTAGTTGAAATAGACGCATCCTTGAATTATCAATCTAAATATAATGTTTTGAAAGTTAAAATTGACAAGTTGATTGNTGCCACGCAAGCGTGACACATAGGAACTGTTCCAACACCAGACAAACGTCACAAAGATGTTGGCTCGGCAAAACGCCATGTCCTGCATCGTTTCGTCGCTACCGACTCATCAGGGGCCCGACGATGCCCACCCAACTCTGGACCTATACCATATCAAGAAAATCATATATAGGACTTATCAGAGACGAGCGTGCTCTCATACCGCCATTCTTGCTTGGCTAGCAAAACACATTAGCAATGTAATACCGTGTTTGCACACTGCTATATATGATTTTCTTGATTGAATAGGCCATCAAGTAATAAGTTATAATGGGTAGTATTATTGAATGAGTATACTTGTGTTTTAAGTGACAAAGTATGACATATACTAATTAATATTTAAAATTAATTTCGTTTATCAGGTGCCCCCCTCGTGCATTTCGCTGTGCATATGGTGCTTGCATAGACGAAGGCAAAAAATGCGATGGAAAGAAGGATTGTGCTGATGGCTCGGACGAGAAACCATCATTGTGTGGTGCTACAACTTCACCAGTTAATACTTCTGATAGCATATGCCCGTAAGCAAATATTTATATTCTAGATACTTTTGTTGCTCTAAAACTATATTTACCAGGGAATTTAGCACTTTTGATTTAATCACATTGAATAGACTGGGTTGAATTACACTTGACAGTATCACAGCCTTATCACTGATACTATTGAAATCTCGAAGTTGCTTTGATTAATTAATATTATCAATACACCGTTGAGATGATATCCCTTTGTATAAAGAACAGTCAAACAAAGGGATTTCAGGTTACTTGCTCCATAAATAATTTAGGTCTTTTAAAGGTAAATACCCCGAAATTGTATGAATCCTGCACTTTCAACCCTAAGCAGGAATCACTTATGATAAGTACCACTAATAATTAACAATAGCTGATGTCTGTAAAAGACTGCTGAAAAGAAACCATGAACCACTCCCTTGAGAATATGATGCCTGTAATGGATTAGAAATAACGGAAGTCATCCAATCCCAGATGCATTCTCCTCCAATCATATTTTATTATCTTAAAGAAGTATGGATAATTTGTTTCCGCTAGAAAATTAACAAATTTTATAAAACTAACTAACATTTTATGCTTTAATTAAACTAAATGAATTTGATTTATTGTGGTGTTTCTAGGGTTTTGTAGATACTTCTCAAAACCCTTATGCCGAGGGTGATGTGTCCGTCCGTCCGTCGCTCTTTGGTTCATAGGGCCCGAACCGTTTAAGCTAAAAAGCTGAAATTTGAAACACTGGCGTAACTTTCGGGCCCAAACACAGGAAAAATACTAAAAAGTTAAAAATTATATATGCGCATGCGCAATTCGTAAAAATGTGGTGAACTCAAAAATTTATATTTTTTTAAATTTTCAAATGAAATGAGTGAGGTGTCAAATGAAAGCTGCTGAATATTAGGTTACAAATATATGAATACTTTTTTAAATTTTGCTTTCCTTATTGGTCAAATAAATCAAAATACACCCAAAATTGCCCCCCCCCCCAACCACTATATATTGGTTGATCCAATATAGTGGTAATAAAATTTCCAATTTTAAGTTGGTATCAAATGAAAGCTGCTGAAGAGTATGACACAAATATATATATGTTTTTTTTTATATTTTACATTCCTTATTGGTTAGAAAAATCAAAATATACCCCCCCCCCAACCACTATAGATTGGCTGGTGCTAAAATTTCAAAATAATTCATGCTAATATCTTATTGTGGCGCGATAAAATTCTGGGAGTTCATTTTAACTTTGCAAAAATTATGGGCGCGAAAAAGTGAAGTGCTCCCAAAATTTAATTTTTTTTAATTTTGAGTTGGGTATTAAATGAAAGCTTCTGAAGAGCAGGACACAAATATATGTATACTTTTTTAAATGTTGCATTCCTTACTGGTTAAATAAATCAAAATATAGTAAAAAAAAAAAATCCCCTCCCAACTACAATATAAAGGCTGGTCCTAAAATTTCGAAATAATTCATGCTTAAACCTTATGGGTAGGGTGATGCAAATTTTCTGAAAATTTAATTTACCTTGTTTTATTACTGATAAAAAACATTGAGACCCCCCGGGGGATCGAACTCGGGACCCTTGAGATCGAAGACAAGAAATCATAATTACATAATGGGTATGCTTACTCATCTACAAAACCCTAAAAAGTACTTGGACGCAAGTACTTTCCTGTGATTTTTTTGTATTTATTTGGTTGTTGTTTCAGAGACGGAAGTTTTGTTTGTAATTCTAAGCAGTGTATTAACCAATATTTGGTCTGTGATGGGGAGGAGAACTGTAGAGATGGTTCCGATGAAACTGAAAGGAGTTGTATAAATTTTCCGTAAGTGTATTCACTTCCACATTACAATCAATTATTTTAAATTAAACTTTTTAAATTTAAGTATTTTATTATACTTAAATTAAAACTGAAAAAAAGGATCTTGTCAAGAAAAAAAGGATCTTATTCAGGTTCATTTAAAAAATAATAATAGGAATTTTGTTAATAAGGTATAAAATTAATTACTGTTACTGTTATTATTATAACCTAATAATTAGTTTACTAAGTAATTATTTATACAATATATTTTATTATTATTTTTAGAGCTAAAAACATTTTTTACACAATCATATTTTCTAAACAAGCATTGGTATAAGTATTGGCTAGAGGGCTAAGACCCTCTTAAAAATATATTTTTTGGTAGCATTTAGATAGTATAGTGGGGATGTGTAACAATATCTCCCCTTAAAATATTTGCTAATTGATTATCACAGTGAATGTTTTAATTATTTGCAGGTGCCCTTCCTTAATAGGATTCCAATGCGCCTATGGAGGTTGCATTGATAAAGACAAGAGATGCAATGGGAAAAAGGACTGTAATGATGGTTCTGATGAAGACCCTACGATTTGTACAAAAATACCAAAAGATCCTGGTTTTAACCCTGGAGTTAGGTAAGAATTCTGTAATTTAATTTTTACTAGTTGATTTATTTCAAACCTATTTACCCTTTAAATACAGATGTCGTTAATAGATTACAAATCATAAATTAATTAAAGGGTTATAGGCCATCACCTCTAAAAGATAGAAAGAAATTGGTGTTTGTTTTTTTTTGTTTTGTTTTTTTCTTTGGGCATTTTAGTTAGTTATTATTTATTATTTTATTAATTATTATTTATTGCTCTGTGCTGATCTCTTTTCCATTTTAAAGATTTTCTCACAAATATGGCCGATTAAACGAGAGAAACGTCAATTTGAAACAAAGTTCCTGATGTATAAGGAAATCAGTAAATAGCTGTTATATGCGATATCAGGACTATTTCTTAAGTCAATTGCTAATGAACCACTATGGTGTATAGACTGAGTGAGCTTAATGTATTAAAAGTCTTACTTATAATATTGTGAAAAAATTATAATTAAAACTTTTTACTTAACACTTCCTGAATCAATTAAAAATTGTTAAATTACTTTGTTTTCTTAGCTAAAACTTTAAACAGGTACCTAAGTAGTTATGCAAGGCAAATAAATAAATTTAAATAAGCAATAACATTTTCGGAATAAGCGGATTCTTTAAGAATACGAATAATGATGATCAAAATAATCCAATTTCTTTCCCTTTCAGTTGTTTAATTATATTTTTTTGCTGGAAGTCTCTGCCTTGTGTAATAACGGACGGTGAGCCAGGAGTTATATATAAGATATCTATATACCCTCATAAATCTTTATCTAGACCAATGTAGTTACCGAAAAATGTTTAAGGTGGCTCGCTAGAAAATAGCTTAAGTTGTACCCCTTATGTTATCGCAATATAACATAAAGGGGCATAGGTACTTTTGTATTTTTACAAGTGCATTATGCTCACTTAAACTTTTAAGTTCCATCTTTATACTTTTACATAATAGAGTAAGGAAGGTGGTCAACCTTGTTAAGGCTGGGCTTTCTATGATCGGGTTCCAAACCGAAGACAAAGACCACATAAATGGGTTCATTGAGCAAACCCAATATGTGCTGTAAGGGAGGGAATCGGCCATTTTACTCATCCACATGTTTATAATGATATGTTTTGACCTCAAATAGTCTTATCTCCTCAGAGCAAGGAAGGGGTAGAGGGAACAATACTCTATAATCTGGGGATCAAAAAGTGGTTCATTATGCTCTCCCCAGGGGCGTAACTAGAATCTTGGGGGCCTTGGGGCAAGATTATTCTGGGAGACCCACGGGAGGGGTATGGAGTATGGAAGAAAATAGAGGGGGGGGGGTCCGGGGTAATTTCCCCGGAATTTTTGAAAAATAACCCCTGTAAACGTTTTAATGCATCCTAGAGGTCATATTTACCCACAGCCATAGTAGTTTATTTTGCACATGACATCAAATTGAAAATGTTTAATTTAGCCTCTTTGTCAAAGTCCTCACGTACCTCCTAGGTAATTTAGTTAGCCTACTTCATAAGTATAAGTACATCTATAACTTGTACGACCTCTTCGTAATAGTTTAAGAAATTGAAGACTGTACTGTTTTCATAATTATTTAATAGTTGATATTAAAATACGTAAAAATTGGCCTGATAGATAGTTAAAGAAAATAATAAACGTGAGCGTGGAACTGAAGAAATTAGTCACAAAAGTTCAAAAAGTAAGTAAATGTATTGTTAATGTGTACTAATATAAAAAACACAACAAGACAGACTAATTGAAATCAGACTGACAAGAGGAAGCAATATTCATTTATTAATATTCCTTTTTTCTTACTTTTGACGAAGAAGATTCATCGATACCTTGATCAAAGTTTATTGAACTACTTTTGATATTTTTATTTTTAATACAGGTTTCCTTGTGAATATGTACTTTAATGTTTGTTGTTAACCTTATTATTATCTAAAGGCAGTAACGTCATTAATAAAGAGTTTTTAGATAACAAATAGCAATCTTCTTTGAGTGGGGTATCAAATAAATGCTACTGATAAGGATTTGTTAACAAGCCTCTGAGGGGACGGAAGGACAAGGATAGACAAGTACAAGTGACCACGTGATCGTGCTATTGTCACTTTAGTTCGGATTGAGCTCGCTTGGGAGGTTTAGTATCGGGGGAGAGAATGATGAACCATTTTTCAAATAGAAAAATGTTGCGAACTTCTAAATTTCTTCTATCATCGATAAATTGGGAACTCAACTTATTTCGTAATTTTTAAGTGGGATATAATTTTAAAGGGATTGCGAAATGTAGATCACAAATAAATATCGCGTTTCAAAAATAATGGTCATTACCGTTAAAATAACCAAATAAGTGCACACCTAAGATGCTAAAGGACACTATTTGCACACCTTGCTTCTCCAAAGTAAAAATTTTTATACATATTTCATGAAAAAAAATTTACAAAAAATGATGTAGGATGTATGAATTTGTCTGACCGAATAAACCCTTTAGTAGCTTTCAGGCAAATACTTAAAGGTATTTTTTACTTTAAATTGAGTAAATGCTTTTAATCGTCGTGAATAAAGGATTTGAAACAGGTGTTTTCAGGACATTATGGTGGCTAAAACTTAAAAAAAATAGGTTGTGCTCATCCCCTCCCCTCATGAACTTTAGAGTGCACGTTCAGCAATAGATTTTAGATACGTGGATAACGTATCCAAAACAACACCGTATATATATGTTGATTTTATTGCTTCCGAGCTTACAGAAGATAACGAAGCTGTCTCCGATTTTAAAAATTCTAAAGAAATCAGTTTCAGGCATCAGAGAACAGTTTTGGTTCCCTTCAGTCAGTCTGTCATTCAATTTTTGCGAATTAACATATCTTAAAAACGAAATTAAAGCGATTTTAATGAAATTTAATGGAAGGTCGTAGCCCATTGTAGGACCCATATAATATTAAACCTGCGCTCATTTGTTTCTCTTCCACTTACGCACAATTATACATTTATTAATATATCTTCAAAAGTACTCATCAAATTTTAATGAAATTTAATGGAAGGTCGTAGCCCATTGTTGGACCCATATAAGATTAAACCTGCGCTCATTTGTTTCTCTTCCACTTACGCACAATTATACATTTATTTATATATCTTCAAAAGTACTCATCAAATTTTAATGAAATTTAATGGAAGGTCGTAGCCCATTGTTGGACCCATATAAGATTAAACCTGCGCTCATTTGTTTCTCTTCCACTTACGCACAATCATACATTTATTTATATATCTTCAAAAGTACTCATCAAATTTTAATGAAATTTAAATGGTTTGGTGAAAGTAGCCTAAAGATGGCCCTGTATTGATTCCAAGCGTCTGCGTTCTTGAAATATTGCTACATTAATACTTAAATAATGTAAATAATCAAAACACGTTTGACAGATTTAAAAAACGGGAGATAAATTTCACATAAAATCTTTAAAGTATATGAAATGAGATGCGAGGAAGCTATGTGCCACACTAATTGGCAGACTATTTTTTATTCATCGTCGTTCGATCTGTATTTGGATGAAATCACCAATGAGTTAATTTGAAATGTAATTCTTTATTTACTTTTGAGATCAATCTATTGAGGTCTAATTTATTATTTTATTTATCCTTTTTACACGCTGAAACAACATTTTAACAACGAAAGACAAGGTTTGTACAGTATTTATATTATTATAACATGACTGCTCGACAATTCTTATTAATTATGTAAACTTAATTAATTCAATTATTTCTAATTTTAAATGTATTTGTTATTCTTTTAGACGTAACAATAATATTTTCTTGATTCTGGGACAAAGAAAAAACCGGCAGTTTCTACAAATGCTCTTAATATCAACAATCAGATTATTTTCATTACGTCGAATGAACTCGCTATTTAAAGTTTATTTTATAATATTATTCTGTTAATTTATTTATTTTGATAAGAATATAAACCTATACTATCTCTGGCATGTCTATTTATTTAGCTTGAAGTGGGAATTTTTTATTTTCAATTTTCTAAAAAAAAAAAATTGAAAATGCAAAATTACTACAGTTATTGCTTTATTTATTTATTTTAAGCCTAATAAAATAAACAAAAAATAAAGTAAGTAATAGCATACCTTTTTATCATTCTTCTCTTCATCTCAGTCTATACATTTATATGTGGTGTCTAATATATCTTAACTTTTTAATTACTCTATATTAATGCACGTTGTTTTATCTATGACTGTAATTTACACTATAAAATTCCCTCTTTTTTTTAGGAGCGATGTAATCAATTGTATTAAAAAGGTTTGGTTAAACCTTTCTCCAAATAATTACAAGCCTAATAAGGTAACTAAAAATTGATTTCACTTATATAGATAATATATTTATGAGGTGATTATTTTCACTATCTTCATGAATAGTAAATAATTTTTTCATTCATGACTTGAAACTTTTAACTGTTAATATACACCTTTAGTTAAACTCCCTAATAGGTTATTGCGTGTAATCAAACATTCTAATACATATAAAATTGCTCTCAAAATCAATAACTTAGTTTGAAATCCGCGTCAAGAATGGGTTGAAGCCCGACTGATCGCTTCTACTACCGAAAGCATCTTCAAGGGTGTGGTGCACCGTGATGTTGACTCGAAACAAACACAAGATATATACTTACTTGCTTTGAGTCAACATCACGATGGACCACATCCCTGAAGATGCTTCTGGTAGTGGAAGCGAAACATCGGACTTCAACCCCTTCGTGTCGCAGATTTCACCAGATAAACTAAGTGCGAGTCAACCGGTGGAAGCCTGAACACTACGCAACTTAAATTAGCTTAAAAATATATTGAATAATACTTTAATAGTGAAAATTGTCGATTTTATTGTAAAATAACAAAAATTTAACTATTAACATTTATTTTTTTAATTTTTGAAACAACAAAAAATTGTCAATTTAATAAACCATTTTTATTTTACCGCTTTAAAGTTAAGTGCAGCTTTATTGTTTGTTTTCTTAGTGAAAAGTTTTTATAGCCGTATTTTAGAATATAATATTTGAATGAATTTATATGCCATAAAATAAAATGCCAAATTATGTTTTTTATATTTTCAGGTTACTACTTATTTGGGAGACTCAAACCAATTTGATAAAAATATTAAATTATTGGAGCATTGCTTTACTTTTGTAAATCCTCCTCAGAGAATTGATGAAACTCCCGATGAAATCTACGGAAAATATGTTGCAACCCGGTTAAACACTTTTAAAGACGATGAGAAGGTCGAACTCAAGAATTGTATCGACAGAATGCTTTATTTTCATTATAAGAATAAGGGAAAAGGGGAAAAGAAGTGCAAACGACAATGTTTTAAGAAATTAATTGAATAAGTCAATTATTGTTAATACCTAAAGTTAATACTTGATAGTAAAGTATTAAACCTTTACGTTCTAAAAAGGTTTGGGTTTCTGCAGTTAAGGAAATATTTTTATAATGTTTATCATTTTTATCACTTAATTTAGTAATTAATTTGTATATATCTATATTTGTTTTATTGAAAATGATTGACAATTCAAATTTCATTTTTTAAATAAAGTGTAAAACTTGTCCAACACTTCATGAAACTTAAAAATTTAATAATCTAATAATTTTTAATTACTTAATAAAGTATAAGTACTTACTAGATTTAGTTTAAAAAAAAAAGAATTTTACGTATAAAAGTAGTGTAAGAAGTTTATAATAAAAAGGTTCTAAACCCTGAATATAATTTAGGTATAATTTCCAAAATGAGATAGTTATGATTTATATTTCTGGTTCTTAATAAATACTGTTCCTTATATTGTAAATAATAAATAGTTAATTTGCAGTAAAGTGGATAAATAAACAGTAGATAAATACAACATAATTAATTTAATGTTCGACATGAGTTATAGTACGGCAGTAAGAAAATATTTTGAAATCTTTAAAATGACACTTGTAAAAGGTGATTTTGTCCTTTATTTCAGAAATGCAAATCCAGTTTCGATTATGAATGTAACATAAAAAGACCCTTTAACTATTTAATTATAATATAATTTTTTTGTTTAAAAATTATGTTCATGAATTCAAGCGTACATAAATGTAATTTTATTTATCATACAAAGAAATAAAATGGTTCCATTTAAAGGAAAACAGTTTCATCACAGGTACTCAGAATTATAAATGTTCGACATGGGAACCCCTTGTAACACAACAGATGTCAAGCCTGTAATCAAGCTCTTGCCATACTTTGTTAAGAGTGTCTTGATCGATTGTTTCGATGGCATCGGTAATCCGTTGCTGAATCTCAGGTATGCTTTCTGGTAATAGGGGTGTATACACTTTAAATTTTTTATTAAATCCGGTTTTAAGTTACGTTGCACAATAATAACTGATTGGTTAATGTGATAATCCAACACACAAAATGTTTTCCTGTCTTCAAATTCAACCATTACACAACACTGACAACAATTGACTGCACAAACAGCTAATAAGTACAGGGCCGTCGCGAGGACGGGGCGACCGGGGCAGTCCCGGTCGCCACGAGTCAGGGGGCGTCTTAAAAAGTTTGAAAAATGATTTTTAATACTGTACCATTTGAAATGTTTTTATTTGTTAACGTTCAGTATAGGAGTGTATCGGAACTCTAGTTCCGGTAACATGGAACAGAGTCTCTCTTTGTCACTGTTCCGACAGTGTCAATTTCTCTAACATTACCGGAACTTGTACCAATAAGGTTGGACCGGGAAGGGAGTGTGTATATTGTATATTGGTATCGGTTCTTGTACTCAGAAGTGACTCCTTCCCGACAAGTTTAGTGCTAGAGGTCGACCAAGAAGTCATGAACACGGTAGAAACTGAAAGCTTAGCTTCGTTTAAAGTCGGGACTTCCGAGTATTGCCGAAGTCAGTATAGTCGGGTGCTATTCTAGTTGTCAAATCTCACGAATAACAACAGGAAGGTTTCCAATCTGTCAGGTTTCCTGTTTTGTTTATACAGTACGAGTTCGAGTTATAGTCACAACTGTCCTAAACGATTTTCGTAAGATCCACAAATCCACGGGATGATGCAAATACGAAAGACGCTACAATTAACGGGGATGAAATAAAAAGTTTGATTAAGTAAGTTAATCAAACTTAAAAATAAAGAGGAATAATCAATAAATAATAATATAAAGATATTATCGTATAGTAGAAGTGATATCTTATCAGGTACAGTGTTGCCTGTGGCAAAAAATATAGAAGTTAAAAAAATAAAATGATTAATAACCAAAGAACAACACTGTGTTTTTTGACAGTGATCTATTTTATTAAAAGCTGACTGTACATGACGACACTAGCGCACTCCTCAGATTTCCATGACTTCTTGGTCGACCTCTAGCAGTACTCACGGTTATGGTACTGTAACTAGTTGCAGGACCGACACGAAGGAATAAGAAGACAACTCCATTAAAAGCGATTCGCAATAATTAATTATTGCAAATCGCATAACTTTATTTTTTATTTTAATCGCAATTACATAACTTTCCTCATTCAAAGTTTAGGAAAGTATCATTTGGCATTTAATTATATTTAGGTTCAGTGGCAGCGATTTGGGGGGGGGGGGCCTGTATAAGTACCTAAACAAATATAAACAACATTTTATGAGTTTTTCTTTCCAGTTGAACCAACTGAAGTGGTCTTAAATCATATTAATCCAGTAATATTTTCAATGGAAATCAGGAACATAATTTGTAACAACCCTGTGTGTATTGGGAATGGTTGTCTTTGTTTTATTTCCCCTTTCCAATAAGGCGTTTACATAAGGCATGATGGATTTAGTCTTTCTCTTCTAGCAATTCTTGAGCTAATATCCAGAAGTATTGATCCTGTTTGGGATAATTGTTACGTCAAGATATCTAAAGCTCTCAATATGTCTACGAATACCAACTACAAAAAAAAATAAAAAAAAAACCACTCAATTAACTACAATAACTAACATTTAAAGAAACCAGTTTCACCTATTTTATTTGGCAATGAAACGATGACCAACGAATTGTCAAGTCTGCATTTAGCTTGGACTAAATCCTCCTCCAAAAGGTTTCTCAACTTTTTTTAGAAAATCACCAAACTTCAATCAGTATTTTTTATATTCTTATACCAGTGAAAAAATCATGTTCCAATTTTAAATTAAGTAAGATAAGTTACTTTTGTACAATAATATAAATTCCTTACTCATTAATGAAAGCAAGGAAAAAATATAGTACCTCTTTTTCTTTTACTAAGGCATTTATCTAATCAATAATCTCGGTGAATGTATGATAATACTGTCAAAAGTTAAGCAATCCAGCAAGTTTGTAATCAATTACATTGATATATGTTTACTGCAGCCTAAGGGAAAAAAATATGTTTAATGTAAAATTTAGGGGTAGAAATAATTTCCAGTGACACAAAAAATAATTTTAATAAAGAAACAAATATTTAGTAGAGTAATTTGGTAATTTTTATTTTAAATTTTTCGTTATATTTTTTATAATATATGTTTTGTATGATTTTTAAATTTGTTTCTCTATATACTTAAAATTTATATATGTATTAAAACTTTACATCTTTTAATTAAAAATGCCATATGTTGAATTTTTGCGTTTGTTTTTTATTCCTAAATTTAACATTTATTTTTTTAATTTTTGAAACAACAAAAAATTGTCAATTTAATAAACCATTTTTATTTTACCGCTTTAAAGTTAAGTGCAGCTTTATTGTTTGTTTTCTTAGTGAAAAGTTTTTATAGCTGTATTTTAGAATATAATATTTGAATGAATTTATATGCCATAAAATAAAATGCCAAATTATGTTTTTTATATTTTCAGGTTACTACTTATTTGGGAGACTCAAACCAATTTGATAAAAATATTAAATTATTGGAGCATTGCTTTACTTTTGTAAATCCTCCTCAGAGAATTGATGAAACTCCCGATGAAATCTACGGAAAATATGTTGCAACCCGGTTAAACACTTTTAAAGACGATGAGAAGGTCGAACTCAAGAATTGTATCGACAGAATGCTTTATTTTCATTATAAGAATAAGGGAAAAGGGGAAAAGAAGTGCAAACGACAATGTTTTAAGAAATTAATTGAATAAGTCAATTATTGTTAATACCTAAAGTTAATACTTGATAGTAAAGTATTAAACCTTTACGTTCTAAAAAGGTTTGGGTTTCTGCAGTTAAGGAAATATTTTTATAATGTTTATCATTTTTATCACTTAATTTAGTAATTAATTTGTATATATCTATATTTGTTTTATTGAAAATGATTGACAATTCAAATTTCATTTTTTAAATAAAGTGTAAAACTTGTCCAACACTTCATGAAACTTAAAAATTTAATAATCTAATAATTTTTAATTACTTAATAAAGTATAAGTACTTACTAGATTTAGTTTAAAAAAAAAAGAATTTTACGTATAAAAGTAGTGTAAGAAGTTTATAATAAAAAGGTTCTAAACCCTGAATATAATTTAGGTATAATTTCCAAAATGAGATAGTTATGATTTATATTTCTGGTTCTTAATAAATACTGTTCCTTATATTGTAAATAATAAATAGTTAATTTGCAGTAAAGTGGATAAATAAACAGTAGATAAATACAACATAATTAATTTAATGTTCGACATGAGTTATAGTACGGCAGTAAGAAAATATTTTGAAATCTTTAAAATGACACTTGTAAAAGGTGATTTTGTCCTTTATTTCAGAAATGCAAATCCAGTTTCGATTATGAATGTAACATAAAAAGACCCTTTAACTATTTAATTATAATATAATCTCTTCCACTTACGCACAATCATACATTTATTTATATATCTTCAAAAGTACTCATCAAATTTTAATGAAATTTAATGGAAGGTCGTAGCCCATTGTTGGACCCATATAAGATTAAACCTGCGCTCATTTGTTTCNTTGACTACCATTAGCATTCGAGGGTTGAAAGAATTGTTTTAAAATAAAAAAACAAATCCGTAATAAATTAGAAGAGGACTAGGAGAGAAAGTTTCTTAAAGGTTTTAAAGCGGCTCCGCGAAAATGTTGGTTTGGAACTAATTTTTTGCGTATCCACTGCAAGAAGGCCATAGATGAATCAGTCCACGCGGATGTCTGATAGCTGTGACGCTTTTAGCTCTGAAGCAAAATAAGTAAATAATAAGACGAATGTGAAACGAAATGTTTTAATTTCTTTGTTTACAGTGGCGTAGGTTGTTTATTACCTGAGTACCCTGATGGCGGAAAATACATAATAACTTCAGGCTGCGATGGTGCAGACAAATGGAGTCCAAAGTGCAGAGAAGTGCCTGGAAATCTAGTCGATTCCAACACAGCGATAACTTTTAGTTGTATTAAAGGTTTTAGTTTAGACTCCCACATTAATAAGTCTATCTGTAACGATGGTACTTGGTTTCCGGGAACACCTTCATGCTTAAGTAAGTATTATCATAATTTAATTATTCAGCTATTAGCGCCTTGCCATTTTCCCAGCGTCTCCACATGCCACGATAAGCCTTGCTTACCCGTGCTGTGGAGGTTGACTTTTACGCTACCGCATGAAATCCCCCTGTTGTCTGAGACAGGGGATCTGGAAGCCTTCAGTAATGGAACAACTAGACTTAGTGCGTTGACAGCGCGGGAAATTGAGTGACACACAGATTGGCCAACCTCTCTGGGGGAAAAAATAAAGCCACTAAGTCTGTGGTTAGGGGTGGGGCAGCGTTTATCCAGATGGCCTCTCCCCTCCACTAGAGACATTTATCTTTGCCTAGTTGGCCCGACCTTTTGTCCGGGAAAATCTCAAGCTCTCATTGGCTCGTCCCCCCATTTGATATCATCCCGCGCTGTCAACGCACTAACTCTAGTTGTTTCATTACTGTAGGCAGAAGATCTAGTCCTGTCTCGGCGGGAGGTCTTTCACCAACATAATATCTACTCATTATATGCTACGGCAGCAACGTAGCTTTGTCTTGTTATTTGGTCCTTTTGTTATTTAAACTTTTTTCTGTGGTAATCGCAGCAGGTGAAAACGTAACCTAAGAAAAGTCTTCAGAAGTAAAACAAAATGATAATTTAGGTAAACCCAAAAACTACATAATCTCGCTCTCTTGGTCTTTGACCGGTTTTCCCGCCAATATGTGAATTAATGTATTTTTAGGCAGAAATGCATTAAGGTCTTACTTATACATATATAAATATTAGTAGACCTCTTGGTGGTCTGATGGATGTTCGAATGATAAAAATTATTCAATTAATAATTATTTATTTGTTTTTTCTTCTTTTTAGGGTTGTGCAAGCCTTTAGAATCAAAATCACTAATTATAACTTGTAGCTATAAAGGCAGCCCAGTCGATTGTACCTCCCAAAGTGTGTTCCCTGGAACCAAAGCAAGTTTGAAATGTAAACAATTTTACAAACCAAGTGGATTTAATTATGGTTTTCCTATCTGTAACAGCGACGGCTCATGGTCTGAATCTCTCTTTTCATGCAGACCAGGTAAGTCCAACATGAATTTTGATGTAAACATTATAATTATATTATTAACAAGGTACATATCCTAAGGTAGATGTTATGATGTCCAAAATAAAAATACATTATAAAAACATGTGTGTCTAAAAAAATGTTTCAATTGATGTTCTCTCTATTTTAGAGTGCGGCATCACAACTAACAACAATGTAACAGTTTTGATTTCTTACGGTGAAAATGCTAGTTCTGTGGAATATCCTTGGCATGCTGGTCTCTATTCATTTGATAAGAAAATCAACGAAATTGAATTTTTCTGCGGTGGTACTGTTATAGCCCCCTATATGATTTTAACAGGTATTTAGTATTTATTAGACAGGTATTTAACTGCATTATTTAAAGTTAATAATAATAATAATTTAATTATAACACAAACAAAAATTTAATTGTTTAAAAAATCCCAATTATTCTTCAAAGTGTCCACCATTTACACATCCGCAACCTTTATTAAAATGAAAATAATATTATATATTTTTTCTCAGGAACTAGATTTTTTCCGGAAAATAGCTTATAACGTTAAATTTGTATTTAAATGGACACAATTTAAGAATTTTTCAATTAAAATCGTGGGAACTGTTTTCGAGATTTTTTTTCAGATTTTATGGTGGGGTAGCGCCCCCAAATTTGGAGCTAAAATTCATTTCTAAATTTCACCTCGGCTCGGGGTATAATTTTTCTGAACATGTATGTAATATTTGCAAAAATCGGCCCTGTAGTTTAGGCTCCAGGCGTCTGCACAGACATTTAAAAGAAAAAAAAAAAACTTTTTTGGAAACAGGGGACCTCAAAGCATATAAATCCACTAAGCAGACTTCTAGATCAGCCTAGTGGTTACTGGGTTGACTTTGAAGTATACTAGCCACTTTTTGTGTAAAAACGTTGTTTGGTAATTGAACTATACATCTCTATCCTGACCAAACAGTCATTAGTTTTACATAGGCACGTCATAAAACATTTTTTTTTAATTTTGGGTTTTATTTCTTTCTCAGCTGCACATTGTGTTTATGACATGAGATTTCAACCTGAGGTATTAAACGTAGTAGTTGGGAAAACTACGAGAGCCTGGAAAATACTGGATCCTGGTGAGCAAAGATTTTCTGTAAGTCTTGTGTTTTTTAAAATTACGAATAAGCATAGTTTTAATTCATTATATATACAATACTGTACATATATATTGTAATACATAACACTGTATACAATAAATAGGCAACACTGTAATTATTGTAAAATACACTGAAAATATTCCTCATGTGACCATGGCTGTTATTTATTTTAAGGCTTTAAATTCTAAAAAGGTTCATTATTAATAATTTGAGAAATTATATTATTGCATTAGAATTAAATATTAAGATACTAGTTAGGTCTCAATGTCCTAGTCTCATCGGACATTTTCATATTGTATTTAGAATGTTAATTTAGCCTTAATTGTGTCAGATTTTTTTTTTTTTTTTTTTTTTTTTTTTTTTCACCAATCCCTATTTATCATAATCTTAAGATGCCATAAGTCTTAGTTGGACAATTTTCAAAGGCCTTGCATTTGTTACTCTTCTTTCTGTAAATGATACTTTTTGAAGATTTTATAGAAGTAGTTTCTGTTTATTTTGTGGTTTTTAATAACTTTTCTCCTTTATATTGTTTATTGCTATAGCATTTACTTCGAAAATTTGAAAAATTTAAAATTTCCTTAAAAAAAAATTTCTACGACCTGTTTGGAGTATGCAATAATTTACTATCAACTAAGTTTCATCCTATTATCTTTATCTAATTCTCTTTTTTATATTATTATTATTAATATTATTTCGAGCTATTTAGGTTTAAAAAAATACATAAAATTTTAATCATCATGAGGAGGTCATATTGTTTATTTGAAATATTTTCGCTTTTTAAAAATAATTAAGAAATATAATATAATGGTATTTAAGAAAGAATACATTACTATCAGGTTTATTTCATAATTTCATTGCAACACATATATTAGTCAATAACAGTTAAATTAAATCAAGTTAATCCATTATCTACATAATTATTTCCTCTTCTTTTCATGATGTATCAAAGTCAATTTGCATTATCTTATTTCTTTTAATCGTTGCAGGTAACTAAAATTATTACCCACTCTGATTATAGAGGAAGTGAAAACCATTATGCGTTTGACATTGCCATATTAGAATTATCTGAAAATATAATAGTTGGAAGACTGGCCATGCCAGCATGCATAGAGACTATTCCACCATGGACACCGATAGCACTTGGTACAAAAGGAACAGTAAGTATATATTCAGTAGAAAAAATATCTACCCATTATTTGCAAGTTAAATTTGGGCTCTTTTTTTTAATTATTATGTCAGTATTAAGGTGATGAGTAAATATATCGTGTCCGACCAGTGAACCGCGGTTTTGATATCATCCCGCGCTGTCAACGCACTAACTCTAGTTGTTTCATTACTGTAGGCAGAAGATCTAGTCCTGTCTCGGCGGGAGGTCTTTCACCAACATAATATCTACTCATTATATGCTACGGCAGCAACGTAGCTTTGTCTTGTTATTTGGTCCTTTTGTTATTTAAACTTTTTTCTGTGGTAATCGCAGCAGGTGAAAACGTAACCTAAGAAAAGTCTTCAGAAGTAAAACAAAATGATAATTTAGGTAAACCCAAGAACTACATAATCTCGCTCTCTTGGTCTTTGACCGGTATTCCCGCCAATATGTGAATTAATGTATTTTTAGGCAGAAATGCATTAAGGTCTTACTTATACATATATAAATATTAGTAGACCTCTTGGTGGTCTGATGGATGTTCGAATGATAAAAATTATTCAATTAATAATTATTTATTTGTTTTTTCTTCTTTTTAGGGTTGTGCAAGCCTTTAGAATCAAAATCACTAATTATAACTTGTAGCTATAAAGGCAGCCCAGTCGATTGTACCTCCCAAAGTGTGTTCCCTGGAACCAAAGCAAGTCTGAAATGTAAACAATTTTACAAACCAAGTGGATTTAATTATGGTTTTCCTATCTGTAACAGCGACGGCTCATGGTCTNATTATTATGTCAGTATTAAGGTGATGAGTAAATATATCGTGTCCGACCAGTGAACCGCGGTGTTTGGTATATTTCTGTGGTTGGAAAAAACTGTGCTGCCCTGCCCTGCGTCGCCTGCGCCTGCAACTCAACATGTACCCGGTTTTTTTTATATATATGCATATATATTGCAAAATGTCAATCCAATTGACTTTTTACACATTATATTAATATTTTCTAGTCAGATATATTTAATTTTTTTGATTATCTCATTCTCAAACGTATTTTGGTCACTTAGAACCTTTTCACTAATGACAGCAATAAGCTTTATTTAGCTAATGACGCTCAATGATGGAAAATAAGGATTATTAACACAAAATAACCGTGAAAATGAAACTGAGTACTAACTCAATATGAGATACTTTATCTAAGTTATCTCGATACATATTTTATGTTAACATTTTTATTGAAAGATAATAGATTCGTATATGCTTATTCAAGTTTGTAAGTGCTGACTTAATTTCTATGTATAAGAAATAAAATACTTTTATTTTTTACGAGTGTTTATTATTTGCCCCACATTATTTTGCTGTTTCATAATATTATTTTATTGCTAAGAACTACACTCACAAGGAGATCACTGAATATCCCATTTTTACCATTTATGTAGCACATGATTATGTTTATTTTGAGCTTTATTGATTCAGTTTGTTGACTGTTAAAAGGATCTGAAGTAATAAATGACTCTAAAATAATTTTCTTTGAGTTTTCAAAGAGCCCAATTTTAAATTCTATTAAACAAGAGCAAATCTGTTCAGTTCATTGTCAATAAAACCACTCAAGCCAATATGTCTTTCAGCTTTCAGCTGTAGTGAAAATAAGAAGACCATTAGTTCAAACATATAATTTTTCAATCTGTAACATGTTACCTAATTGTAACGAATTTTAAGTTATAGAAGTATCCAAACATTAAATATCTTTTTGGGGTAAAATCAATTTAAATTATAATTATGTAAAAATGATAATATTTGTCTTTTGTTTATTTCAGGTGGTAGGCTGGGGTAAGAATGAATTAGGTGTACTAAGCAGTCAACTTATGGTTGTCCACTTGCCTTATTTAGATCAGATGTCATGTAAGAGACGAGCTGGGTCCTTTAGAGACTTTATAACTCATGACAAATTCTGTGCAACTTATGATTCTAGAGGTTAGAAAATAGACTAATATAGTATTATTTATAACAGAAGTAAACCAATATCATGGCTGTATAATAACAACTGTGATATTGAAGTACCATTATAAGTTTTTCTGGTGAAGACTTCGTGAAGAAGTGGTGACATGTTTTGCTTCCACAGCAGTTAGATGCTTCTAGTGTAGGAATCGTCTTAACCGGGAACCGGGTCAAACCAGCCATTGCTGTTCAAAATTATTTTTGTTTTGAGTCGTATTACTAAAGTGTTGAGTTTAATTATATGAATAGTAGTAAATATTCTAACTAATAGTTGTAAATATTGATCAGTGTAGTTTGTAACAACTATCATTATGTATAAAATTAAATGTATTTATTAAAATTGTTGCTTTTATTTAAACAGGGGCCGGAGTTCAACAGGGTGACAGTGGAGGAGGACTTGTTTTCTATAAAAAAGAATTGGATCGGTACTTCATCCGAGGTATAGTGAGTACCAAACCCACAGACCGTAATACATTTGCAACTTTTACCAACATCAGTGAAAAAAGTCATGTGAGTTTTATCAAAGATACCCGATCAGACCTACGTCAAAGACACGAATAAGACTTATTATCTATTTGGAGCTACCATTGTTTTAAACTTCATCATATAGGAAAAAATAAATATAAAAGGGAGGGGGGGGGCCTTAATGATCTTTTATATAAATAAAATTAAATTTAAAAAATCAGTCACACTTATTTGATATTTTTATTTAGCAAACTATTGTTCTCAGGACTGGATATCTGATAACTTCTTATAATATCTAATTGTACATAATTTTAAGACTCAATGATAATTATTTATTTTTATTTACAATAAATTTTGGTAAAATAAATTATGGTTGTCTTCTTTTTTATTAAAAAAAAAATGTATTGTTAAGAAATGTGAGAATTAAGTAAAAATAATGTATGTACAGTATATACATTATCAACTGTAAAGATGAAGAGTAGGTACTTAAGTAGAAAACCGCTGCCACCGAAAAATAAATGTATCAAAACATTATCTATATGTTTGTGATATTTACTTCTTCCTAATCATATTACTAGTGTATTGCCGGCTGCCAATACACTTTTATTGAATCAGAACTTATTCGAATTAGTGCGTGTTTGCAGAAATGTGGTGCCATTAATTCGCAAAAATAAAATTCTTGATGGTGACACATTATTTAGGTTGAACTTTATTACGCCATTTTTAAAGATCTCCGTAATCTCTCAGTCATTTTTCGTCCAAGTACACTTTTTCGTCTAAAGTGCACTTCGATTTTTTTTAATCGACGAAAACAATACTGGTATTTTATATTTAAGTGACAAAAGTGTCAAAATCAATATTTATTGTGATAATATACATGCCAATACCAGGTACTGGAACAAAACAACACACGTTATTCCTCTACACAGGCTCTTTCGAACACCATCACAAGGGGGACTTTTAATATATTCAAGAGGAAGGTAAGTACAACATATTTACCAAATGTCAAATGCCTGAGAATTAACTACAGAATAGTTCAATTTCAGGGTTTCATCAGCATCATAAGGGGGACTTTTAGTATATTCAAGAGGAAGGTAAGTACAACATATTTAATAGCAATGGCCAAAACTCCTTTTTGCACTATACATTAATTCAAAAATTGATAGATTAAAATGTAAACCTCGACTGATTAAACAAAGGTTCTTACACTTCCTTTCATTACAATTCAACATCTGTTACTGTTAAGTAAATTAATTCTTCATCTAAGTAGTTTTAAGCCTACACTTTTCATAAAGTTCTATTACCGACATTAAATTTCATGATTCTATAAAGGAAATTAACTGTTACATTAAATTTCAAAACATATTCCTAAATAAAAAGTTAAAATCTAATGGCATCAGGTAAAAAGATCGCTATTTGTTGAAGTAGTAAAATACAATTTTTTGGTTGACAATGCTCTTCTACCCTCCTACACTCAGAGGAAGAAAGGGGTAGTGGGAACAATGCGATTTCAAAAGTGGTTCATTATGTGAGCCCCCTATATTAGCGCTCCAAGCGGCAGTTTGGTGAAACAGTATCGATATCTCGATAAAAACTCGAAATTTATCTGATATTGATATCAGCTGATTAGGATAATAATATAAGTGACATAAAAAGGTTTGTTGACAAGCGTCTGTGGGCACGGAACGACAAGCAATAGACCAATAGGAAAAGGACCAGTGACCACGTGATCTTTTTAGTTCGGATTGAGCTCGCTTGGAGCGCTAATATAGGGGGCTCACATAATGAACCACTTTTTGAGACCCGGTTTCTATAGCATTGTTCCCTCTACCCCTTTCTTGCTCTGAGNAGAAGATATAAATGCCAGGATCGCGGCTGGAAACAGAAGCTATTTCGCCCTACAACCCATCTTCAGGTCACGAAACGTGAGCCGTAACACAAAGCTCATAGTTTATAAAAGTGTAGTCCGACCCACGGTCACCTATGGGTCAGAGACTTGGACGCTAGTACGGACTGAAGAGGATAAACTCCGTAGATGGGAGCGGAAAATCCTAAGGAAAATATACGGAGCAGTTGGCGAAAATGGCGTTTGGAGATTTCGCACTAATCAAGAAGTGATGGGTTTATACGATCAGCCAGACATTGTAAGTTTTATAAAATCAGGACGAGTCGGATGGTTAGGACATGTGGTGCGCATGGAGGACAGCTGAGTGCCTAAGAGGAGAGGATGGTGGATGGAAGACCGGGAGGTGGAAAAAGAAGAGGCAGGCCCAGAAGGAGATGGCTGGAGGATGTCGAAGACGACCTGAGGAGGTTGGGCGTTCGTTCCTGGAGGAGATGTGCGCAGGATAGGAAGGAGTGGCGAGGCTATGTTTTGGCGGCTAGGGCCCTTCCCTTCACGGACCGTAGCGCCGAGGAGTTAGTTAGTCAATTCAATAATTTAATCATCCACCAGTTTGATAATTCTTTCAATAATTTTAAATATTTTACCTTTCCAGGCGTATGTCCGACGTATAGGGACACTTTATAGTACGTATAGGGGCACTGGGAAAACGGGATATTTCCCGAAGCGCCGCTAAGCCTATATACGCTAAAGAAATATTGATCCGACAATTCGAAAAAAAAACTTACTGATATTAATATAGTATTTCATCAGTGTGGTGCCAGTAATACAATAGCTCAATTTTCACTTCTTACAAAATGTGTTAGCGACGTTTCAGACAGAAATAGATCGGTCATAAAGACAAAAAGTACCAAGCGTCTTTTTGCAATAATTGGTGCTCTTTCTGGCATCCTACTGTCAGGGCCGTACCGAGGCTGTGGCGAAGGTGGCCCCTGCCAAGGGCGCAAAATGGTGAAGAGGGAAAACATATTTTGATTTGTCAGATTGGGGAATTGAGAAAAATGAAAACTTTATACGTGAACTGTCAATTCGTGTTTTTATGATGACCATTAATCACATTGTGAGATTGTGCAAGTCATGGTTCTGGTTAAGAAAAGTGGACGCTTGCGATAGGCACTTAGCGCACTTTTTTTTGGTAAAGGCCCCCACCAAAGTTTGGCAAAGTTGATTCACGTGTTGCAACGAAAATTAAACAGACACAATCACAAAACTTAATCAACAGTGCATATGTATTTTAAATTCGTCCCCACCAAAAATCTTTTCCTGTTAGGGCAAACTTGCCGTTAGAAATTCTTTAAGCTCATCTTTTTGCACTTAAATTTAAAAAAAAATCCGGGGGAGCACCCCCAGAACCCCAAACCGTTATTTTTTTCAAAGGGGGGCCCAGATGCTAAGTTCATCACTAATTGTGAAGAACATTCCTAACGTCATGAGTCATGAGTATTTACTTAACTCCACCAAAATACATACAATCAATTTTCAAATTAGGTATTTTTAAGTGATGTTACTATGAGGAAAAATTACAATTGTTATCATTAAGATTATTTTCTTCTGAAAAATTACCGGATCGAACCAGTCTATCTCCCGTTGTTAATAATAATTATAATTTGATTTAAATATTTATTTTATTTAAGTAGAATAGTTTTAAAATTAAGAGTTAAAAAACCATCTGCGGGCTAGTTTGACATTCTACTCATATTTCATAAAAGTCCGACGTTTAGTTTTATAGATTGGCTATCGAAAATATTTTGAAGGACACACACAAGAACAATAATATTTTCTAACTTCTATGAACACATTTGCATAGAGGAAATTTTAAATTTTGAGACAAAATAATTTTGTTTTTTAGAAAGATCACAATGCTTCCGTTATTTTCGGTCGGCAAGCGTAAAGAATAAACAGGGGTAGTAAAATTAATCGATATTTGCATAAGATTAATTTAGATATCGATTGCTTGAAGAATCGAGAGTTAGTTGTTGTTAGATTGGGCGATGGTGGGACAGTTTCCAGTAAGCAGAATGAAGTGGCCGGCGGTTAGTAGATAAGTCGCTGATGCCTTCCCATTCCCTAAGTCAGGTTCCTGTATCCTTTGGCAAAACAACTATCCCGTTTTCACAGTCAATTATCCTGCTGGAATGATAACCTTCACCATTGGACTCTTCCTAATAACATGTAAGTATCTGCAACAGGTTTTATTTCTGACTCTATTTATCAAAATTTATTTTTTATTATTTTTAGACCTAATAATTATTGAAATAAATGGCCTCATCATAAATAAATATTTAATAATAATATAAAAATTAAAATATCTAAATACTTTATAATTTTTAAATCAAACAAATAAAATTTAAATTGTAGAATTAACGATCAAGAATAATCAATTATTATTTCCCTTAAATATAACAATTTTATATAGTGACAGATTATCTTAAAGAGGTAGCTCAATCACAAGCACATCTTAATTATTTAATGATAAGTTATATCGATGAGTATAATATATCCCATTAAAAACACGTGAAAAAATATAAGCCAAGTCTCGCGAAAAACAGATCATTGGTTTAGCCAAGTTTCCCCCTTAGAAGGAAGTATATGTTTTCATCTAGAAGAAACAATGTCTGAGAGGATAAAGTGTGGATCGGAGGAGAAGAATTTGAAAGAGTCAGAGATTTCAATTATTTGTTATTCCTGATAACCGATGGGAACGCTGTCTCAGAAGAGATAAATGCCAGGATCGCGGCTGGAAATAGAAGCTATTTCGCCCTACAACTCATCTTCAGATCATGAAACGTGAGACGTAACACAAAGCTTATAGTTTATAAAAGTCTAGTGAGACCAGAGACTTGGACGCTAGTAGGGACTGAAGAGGATAAAATCCGTAGATGGGGCGGAAAATCCTAAGGAAAATATACGGAGCAGTTGGCGAAAATGGCGTTTGGAGATTTCGCACTAATCAAGAAGTGATGGGTTTATACGATCAGCCAGACATTGTAAGTTTTATAAAATCAGGACGAGTCGGATGGTTAGGACATGTGGTGCGCATGGAGGACAGCAGAGTGCCTAAGAGGAGAGGATGGTGGATGGAAGACCGTGAGGTGGAAAAAGAAGAGGCAGGCCCAGAAGGAGATGGCTGGAGGATGTCGAAGACGACCTGAGGAGGTTGGGCGTTCGTTCCTGGAGGAGATGTGCGCAGGATAGGAAGGAGTGGCGAGGCTATGTTTTGGCGGCTAGGGCCCTTCCCTTCACGGACCGTAGCGCCGAGGAGTTAGTTAGTCAATTCAATAATTTAATCATCCACCAGTTTGATAATTCTTTCAATAATTTTAAATATTTTACCTTTCCAGGCGTATGTCCGACGTATAGGGACACTTTATAGTACGTATAGGGGCACTGGGAAAACGGGATATTTCCCGAAGCGCCGCTAAGCCTATATACGCTAAAGAAATATTGATCCGACAATTCGAAAAAAAAACTTACTGATATTAATATAGTATTTCATCAGTGTGGTGCCAGTAATACAATAGCTCAATTTTCACTTCTTACAAAATGTGTTAGCGACGTTTCAGACAGAAATAGATCGGTCATAAAGACAAAAAGTACCAAGCGTCTTTTTGCAATAATTGGTGCTCTTTCTGGCATCCTACTGTCAGGGCCGTACCGAGGCTGTGGCGAAGGTGGCCCCTGCCAAGGGCGCAAAATGGTGAAGAGGGAAAACATATTTTGATTTGTCAGATTGGGGAATTGAGAAAAATGAAAACTTTATACGTGAACTGTCAATTCGTGTTTTTATGATGACCATTAATCACATTGTGAGATTGTGCAAGTCATGGTTCTGGTTAAGAAAAGTGGACGCTTGCGATAGGCACTTAGCGCACTTTTTTTTGGTAAAGGCCCCCACCAAAGTTTGGCAAAGTTGATTCACGTGTTGCAACGAAAATTAAACAGACACAATCACAAAACTTAATCAACAGTGCATATGTATTTTAAATTCGTCCCCACCAAAAATCTTTTCCTGTTAGGGCAAACTTGCCGTTAGAAATTCTTTAAGCTCATCTTTTTGCACTTAAATTTAAAAAAAAATCCGGGGGAGCACCCCCAGAACCCCAAACCGTTATTTTTTTCAAAGGGGGGCCCAGATGCTAAGTTCATCACTAATTGTGAAGAACATTCCTAACGTAATGAGTCATGATTATGGAAGTTTGAATTTTAGGGTTTCATTTAATAACTTAGATTTTTTTATCTTATTCAATATGGTCAATGTTAATTTATATGAGAGAACCCGACGCGACGGACAAATCATTTTTATGTTAGATATGGGAGCGTCTATTAAATCATATTAACATACTGATATTAATATTTTTTACTAGTAATGCAACGTTTGGAAAAAAAATAAAATTATGCGTTACTTAATTATTTTGCTTTGTTTTCTCTTAACCTCACGATTTTAGCAAACAATTTATATTCTGTTTTATTTTATATTATGCATTTTACAAAGTGTAAAAGAAGATTTTTAATGACACTTACCGGCTACAAAACTACTCAATTATTTGTTGTTTTAGCCCATCTAATCTTAGTTAAACATCAAATTCTTCCCCACCATCTTTTCCCATTCTTGTCCCCACCATGTAGTTTTGAAGATATAGGTATACATATATGTATGTTTGTGCGTACGTGGTACGTGGAAGAAAAACAAATGAGCGCAGGAGGTTGAAACCCATTTGGGACCAACAATGGACTAGTTATGACTTACCATTTAAATCAGACGCGTAGTTTTTAAGATATATGGCAGTTCACAAAAATTGAGTGTCAGCCCGACAGACACGGAACCAAAAATTTTCCCTGATGTCTGAAACGGATTTCTCACGGAGGCATAAAAATGTTTAGTTCTTCAGAACGATCACATAGCTTCCGTTACCGTCGGTAAGCTCGGAAGCAAAAATATACAAAGGGTAGCCTACTAACTTAAGNGAGCGTCTATTAAATCATATTAACATACTGATATTAATATTTTTTACTAGTAATGCAACGTTTGGAAAAAAAATAAAATTATGCGTTACTTAATTATTTTGCTTTGTTTTCTCTTAACCTCACGATTTTAGCAAACAATTTATATTCTGTTTTATTTTATATTATGCATTTTACAAAGTGTAAAAGAAGATTTTTAATGACACTTACCGGCTACAAAACTACTCAATTATTTGTTGTTTTAGCCCATCTAATCTTAGTTAAACATCAAATTCTTCCCCACCATCTTTTCCCATTCTTGTCCCCACCATGTAGTTTTGAAGATATAGGTATACATATATGTATGTTTGTGCGTACGTGGTACGTGGAAGAAAAACAAATGAGCGCAGGAGGTTGAAACCCATTTGGGACCAACAATGGACTAGTTATGACTTACCATTTAAATCAGACGCGTAGTTTTTAAGATATATGGCAGTTCACAAAAATTGAGTGTCAGCCCGACAGACACGGAACCAAAAATTTTCCCTGATGTCTGAAACGGATTTCTCACGGAGGCATAAAAATGTTTAGTTCTTCAGAACGATCACATAGCTTCCGTTACCGTCGGTAAGCTCGGAAGCAAAAATATACAAAGGGTAGCCTACTAACTTAAGGGTACTAATATTATTGTTGTTAATAGTTATTATTTTTAATTAATTTTTAAAATAGTACTTAAGTGGTACTCTTTTACGTGTTAAATAGTACTTACTAGTAGCAAAAACTACTGAAAAATTACTTTTATAGCCAGAATTACTTAAAAATTTGTTTTATTGACGTTAAAATTTCAATATTTCTCCGGGGGAGACCCCCCGGATCTCCTCTTTCCTGGGGGGTATGCCATACCCCCCAAACCCCCCGGTAGGGCGCACATTTATCGGTTTGCCTTGTACGCAGGTGTACCTAGGTACGGCCCTGCCTACTGTATCCGTCAGGCGCCGGAGCGACTCTATGAATTTGGAATAATAATAATAATATGGATTAAAAGAATAATAACACGACAATTAGGCGGTAGAAGACGGGTATCCGTCAGGTGAACCCGCAAAAATACAATTTCTTTTTTACGGAGATTACAATATAAAATTACGGATTATAAAATAAAACATGGAACAAATTGTGATATTTGTACCATCACTTTATTAAAATTTGAACATTTCTACTTATAATATAGGTAACAAAGAATAAGTTTTAAGGAGAGGGCCTTAAAAGGGGGGAGGGGGTACTTAATAGATAATATGGTGCCGGGTGGCATATGTTTTCCCGTGTCGGGTGGCATGTTTTTCCGTGCCGCTATCCGAAATCAGTTATTTTTATTTTATTTTACTTCTACATTTGCAGTCAGCTAAAGTAAAGGTAATGTGTAAACTACATTAGAATCACTAATTATTGTATAATGCATTTCCAACAATGTGTCGTTATTATTAATATTATTTCATTATTTTCAGTCCTTTCGAGTATAAGTGGAAGTCATCAAGCTACTTGCGATAAGTAAAATTTTAATTTCACAATCATTCATTAGTATTTATGAAATTTTAGAAAAGTTTAATCGGGCAAATTTAGTTAATGGACAACGAATTTTAACATCTAATATAGGGGTTTATATACTTTATAATTTGAGAAATTTACTTAGTTAAACGAAAATTCACAGTATTTATAACGTTTCTTAGCGTGTACAGTAACTTGAAAAAAAAAATAGATTTATACATGAACAAGGGTTAGCCATTGCTTAAAAAGGCTTAACCTAGATTCCTGGTTATACTTATTTATATTCTAGCTATAGATAATACGCCATCTTATCTGTATAAATTAAGGTGCTTCCTCTATGCATATTTCATTTTAAAAAAGCTGGTCCTTCGACCGCCATATCGGACTGCCAAACCATTAGCAATCTTACCTGGCTTTGATATAACCGAGGTGCTCATCTAAAATACACCCTTATCTTGAAGCTTATAAGTACATCATTTATATAATCAAGTAGTCTCCCAACGACGGCGACACACCTCAAATTATTGTTATTAAGTAACCACATTTAAAAATAAATGTTTGTTTTGATTTGTTGGTCTTCAAATAGATATAATAGCTTATCTAAATTAATTTACTAAATTTTACTTTTTTCTAAATATATAATTAAGACCGTTGCCACGGGCTTAATGCGTCCTATGTATCTATAAAACCATTTCGAAAAGTGGATTTAACTTTAAAGCTTTATCATGAAAAGGTAAACCGCACATTTGCTTGTCAATATTTAAAAATGAAATAGAAATATTACTATAGAAAATGCCGGTATTTGTGATAATTAATATTATTGGCGAATTCCCGTTTGAGAGGGCTCAAGTGACGGGAAGACAAACACACTGGATAAATAATGAGAACGATATACTAATGATTTTTAAAGTCGACGCATATTTACCTTGGGTGAGGAGTAAAGATGATAGATGAGCAGGACAGGGCCCTGGCTCAGATGGTCTTGGCTTGGTGGCGAAGAGACTGAAAAACGTCTACCGGTGCAAACACATTTTTCCTCCAGAAGGGAGGAAACATTAACTTTCCACCCTAGTTTATAGGGAGGAAAGGACCCCATTACAGCCTAGTTGTGAAAATCGTGGCGGAAAGTAGAAATCGTGGCGGAAAGTAAAAATCGTGNAAATATATATATCCTTGTTATTCTATAAATAATTCATACGAATACAGGGTTGTTACAAATTATGCCCTGATTTCGAATAAAAATTGAACATATGATTGAATTAATATGTTTTAAGACCACTTTAGTGTACCACTGGAAAATATATATGTGAGGCTCTCACGCACTAGAAGTGAAAATTAAGTTCTAGAATGCATTGCTCTCTTATATTTCTTGACGAATTTATTATTTCAAGATTAAGAAATGGTTATGGAAGATTTAATTAAAATATATATATATATATATATATATATATTTTAATTAAATCTTCCATAACCATTTCTTAATCTTGAAATAATAAATTCGTCAAGAAATATAAGAGAGCAATGCATTCTAGAACTTAATTTTCACTTCTAGTGCGTGAGAGCCTCACATATATATTTTCCAGTGGTACACTAAAGTGGTCTTAAAACATATTAATTCAATCATATGTTCAATTTTTATTCGAAATCAGGGCATAATTTGTAACAACCCTGTATTCGTATGAATTATTTATAGAATAACAAGGATATATATATTTTATTTATTTTTTTTGAACATAAATTATTCTTATCAAGTTTTGTAAGTCCCTGAAGTATATATCTTGAATAAAAAAATGTTTTTTTTTGTTTTTGTTTTTTTCAAAATTAGTTTACACTATTATAATTGATGATTAGTAGATTATTGAAATATATTGTGAAATTAAATATTTTTTTGTATTTTTGAGTGCTATTTATTTGTCAGCTACTATTGTTTCCCACCTCCTTATAATTTTTTTTTTTTTTTTTTAATAATATCTCCCAATTTAAAATATAATTAACTATTACCGCCGCGCCGGGTTGCTATGGCCACGCACAGTAAAGTTTATAGTTACCAACATATGATTATAACGGCACAATTAATTATTTAAACTCATGATAAATATCTCAACACATATAAATGTCTACACTGGGAAATGCGCGCAAATACAAAATATCCTTGAATATACAATTCTCATTAAAAGGATTATCAAATTATTATTTGAAAAAAAGAATAAAATTTCGTTGTATAAATATAAGGTTAATATAGTCTAGGAAGGAGGTAGAATTTTTCAGTATGTTTATTTATTTATTGTTTTATTAGGGTGTCATACAACTAGGTAATATACACCCAATTCAGTATGTTTATGATATTGTCAAAAGAGCTATAAGTGTTTATGTATAATTTCTCAGAACAAATTGGTAAAATTAGAATAAATTTAATCTATTAAAACAAATTAACGGATGCATGTAGTTATTTTAACAAAATAGTATAATAATGGACAAGTTGTTATAGATGAAGATTTAAACTGTGAAAGTTAGCGAACTACACACAGTCTTCGTCCGAGTTATCAACACAATACTTTGTATCACACTTTTAAACACACCACAGAATTAACATTGATAAGCTAGTTTTGTTACAATAAAAAAAAATAATAATAAACTGTCGCATAAAAGAAATAATCCATTAAATGAACTTCGCAAAATTGAAAGGAGTTGGAAATGACTTAGGCAATTGAATTGATTGATTTAATGTGATGATCGAAAAAAAAAAAAATCAGACATTACACAACACTGACAACAATTGACAACAAAGAGCTGATACGTACCCAAAACATGTTAACTAAACTTTTTGAAGTGAAACTTCTTTGGCGGCGGTAGAGTGAATTTTTTCATATAGTGACATCGAGTAACGAAGTTTGCGATTCGAGACTCGTCCAAGTGTAACATTTTTACAGAAGAATTGTATTATATCTATTTAAAGACCAGCAAATTTAAAACAAGCATTCATTTTTATTGGAATAAATGTAGTTGCCTTAGCGTAGCAATATATATATATATATATTTTTT
>KZ651634.1:11238-52099 GCA_001010745.2 Gerris buenoi
TTTTTTTTTTTTTTTTTTTTTTTTTTTTTTTTTTTTTTTTTTTTTTTTTTTTTTTTTTTTTTTTTTGATTTTTTATAATTTTCGGGACACAACTACAGCTGCGGCAAACCAAGAAGCGTTTCGTCTAAACACCCAGGATTCCCAGAAAGTATACCTCACGCCACCTTTACCTCCTCTATACATAGTCATAGAACATCTAAACATCCATTTCTCCCCCTATTTCTACGACATTTCAATTATACAAAGATCAGTTGTTTTTGTCTTTCAATCGTTTCTGAGAACTCTTTAGTCAAATTAACATTACATTTATACAAGTTCGAAGTCGATTAGTTTTGTTATAAAAAGCGTTAAACAAAAGAATGAGAGCTTAAAAAACATCGTGATCTCAGCTCGTAAGAGAAGTTAGGCATCTTAAGATCGTACGATCGTCTTTCGACCCAGATGAGCCAGCGGAAAGCCGCGATTAAATTTTAAACTTTCTCAGCCATTGCTAAATGAACTTCTAAAACAAGAGAAGGATTTTGGGAATGTCTCTTTAAAGAATTAGAACCAAATTCGCAACAGAATACGGAGAGGACAAGAAGAATATGTTTTGTTTAGCGTGCCCCAAAAGAATGGTTTCTGAGAAAAGAATGTAAGGAGAATAAAAGGAAAGAAATGTAAAATATGTTTAGTGTCATTTAAATGATTTGTTTATTTTCTAATGTTTAAACCACATTTGTTTTATGTGTACGTAATAAAAAGTTTTTTCCTATTTTTTTTTTTTTTTTTTTAGTATTACTCCCTCCAGTAATGCCTTTTGCTTATGATTATTATTATTTTTTTTTTTATTTCTTCCCATCAGCTTCAGCGGCTATAGCTATTAGCGGGAATATCGGAATTTTCCAGTGTTCTCTATTTGTATTTATATTTTGATCCAATAAAAACATAATAAAAGCTTAACCAATGAGATTTTGCTTATTATTATCAGTCGGTTAATGTGATCACTAGGCCTTGGTCCCAAAGTGATCACATTAAGCGGCGACTACTGTACTATGTTTGGATTTTGGTTCCAGATGGGTTTCACTGATACTAATCTCCACAATCATTTCTTCACCTCACACCTGTAACTGCATTGTAGAACTCAAAATAATTCTTCTAAAAATATTTTTTTTTTGTTGTAAGTTTGTAACAATTCAAAAAGAAAAGACAATTTAAAAAAAATTAATTTCACATATATATTTATTTTTTTTAACAAAAGGAAACAACTTTTTGACTTTCCTTAACAAAATAAAATGACTTATGCAGAATTCCACTCCTATCGAAGAAATTCAGGTAAGTCTACAAAAAAGAGAAAATCAGTCACTCAATATATTATTATAATAGTTAACAAAATAATTATAAATATTTTCCAACCTAGAAAAAGGTAAATATTAAATTACATATATATAATTTTTATTATTATATCAACAATGCAAAATAAGATTCTCATATGAAATATAATTAACGATATAATTTCAGATTGAAATAATTTAGTCTTATAATTTGTAACATGGGTTAATTAGGGTGATTTTCTTAAAAAAAAATTAATAAGTTAAAAATTGGAAAATTTAAAACAATATATATATATTCATTTTTTTTATATATAAAAATAAAATCAATTTATATATTTCATAAAACATTAATCAGGAAAAGGTAATACGAGTTGATTAAAATGTGACTTCACAGGTAAAAAAAAAATTGAAAGCTTAATTTAAAGCTTAACGGAGGAACTCCGTCAGGTAAAAAAAATGAAAGCCTAAGTTAATCTAACGGAGGCTCCATTAATTTATAGCACTTTGAACAAAAGCCTTGTGTCTGCGGGTTGCCGTAGAAGGCGCAACCTTCCGCCTTACACAGATGAGATCCCTCGTAGAAAGTAGAGTTACCCAGGTACAGCGTTGAATCGGGTCGTTGAAGAGTCTGGGGTTTCAGCGCGGAAACTCTTTCGTGACATTCCGTATCCACTTCCGTGTAGAATTGGGAATTTCCGGCGCCGTACCTCAAACCGCCGTCTGTGCTTTCACCTTCTCCTTCCTGAAAAAAAACACGAAACAGAGCAATGACAACAATGTTAAAACCAAAATCAAAATTTGTATATGGTATCAAAAACTGGAATACAGTAAGATTATTACTACGTTTCCATGATGTTTAAATACAGATTGAATAAGGGTAGAATACAGTTTTTGGATCCAGTGTCCATGGAAACCTAGATTCAAAACGGATTACCTAAGTACAATCCCGATCTAATTCACTAAATTCTGGGATCGTATCTGGATCTTGGTTGCAAAGAAACACCTGAACTCGATCCTGACATGCGCAGAGTGTCGGTGTGAGCGTATAGCGTATTTCTGTAGAAACTAGTCAAATCTGTCAAAATACGTGATAAAAATCATGGTTAACCAAGAAAAAGTTTTTTTTTTATTTCGTATTGAATACGGATTTAATACCACTCTTGGAAACTCCTAACTTGTTAAATCCCAAATCAGGATTCAATCCTTTTTTTTAACACATGTACGCAGTATATCTAAAGTTTTCACTTAATATGGCTTTGTTGGAATAAATATGGCGAATTGTAAAAAAAAAAATCTTAGCAAGAGAATCCATCTACAGAATATTATAGAAGACAACTGAAGAGAAAAACATTGACTCAGCCATTCTACCTAATGAAGAAGTAAAGTTACTTCCTCTAAGCAAGGTAATTACTTTCTGTGGATCTATCAGCCTACTTACAGTAAGATTATCTATAGTTTTGACTTTTGACAGCACGGGAAAATCTGAACAATTGGGGTGGGGAGCCAATGAGAAGTCAGGATTTTGAATTCTATAAGGTCGAGCCAACTAGGCAAAAAAAAATGTCACTAGCCCTACTCCTCTCACAGGCCTAGAGGCTTAATTTATTTCCTCATTTAGATTGGCAATCTGAGTGTCAAAAGTCAAAACTTTAGATACTCATACTGCAGCTTATTTGTAACAAGTAAAATGTTAATACAAAGTAGGGATGGAAGGAACAGTTCTACGAGTGGAAGGAGTTACCAGGTTTCGTTCCAAACAATAACTAGTTCCAGGAACTAGTTATTTTTGGAACGTTTCAGTTACGTTCCAGAGAAACCATTTCTCTTTTACTTAAAATTTTCCTGTGTCCAGTTTTATTCCTCAAAAAGTTTTTATATATATATAAATATATATATTTTTAAGTAATAGTTCCACTCTTCTCTAACGATAAAAAATAGAAAAAAAATCATACAAACATTTATAATAATATTAACATGTTTTTATTAACATATTTCTTTTCATTGCGTTGATATTTTTAATTAAAACCAAGTAAAAAGTATAATATTTAGCTTGTCTGGATCTGGAACTAGTTATGCTTGGAACAAGTTCTCTACGCTTCCTTTGAGTTACTTAGTTTCGATGATGTTCTATCGTTCCTGTTTCTTCTTTAATCAGTTACGTTTCGTATTATTTTGCTCCATAATTACTTAAAAGATATTTATTTTTTAAATGGGGTAACAATGTTGTATCACATTCAAGCAATGAAAAGTTATTTAAGCTAAAAAAAAACTTCAAAGTTAGTACAAAAATAATGTAATTCCAAGAAATCTTGGAAAGATTGGAACCATTTCAGCACAGGAAATAGTTAATTTGATATTTACGTCCTGTTTCGTTCATCCCTTATACAAAGATCACAGTGCAAGTTCCACAGAAACTCTGAAGAAACAATTCTTTCAGAACTTAAGCCAGGTATGTGGGATCTGACAAGCCTGTCAGTTAAGACTGAACAGTCTGTCAGTTTAGACTGAAAGTCTGTCAGTCAGTTTAGACTGAACAGTCTGTCTGAAGACTCATCAGCCTGTCAGTTTAGACTGAACAGTCTGTCTGAAGACTCGTCATCCTGTCAGTTTAGACTGAACAGTCTGTCTGAAGACTCATCAGCCTGTCAGTTTAGACTGAACAGTCTGTCTGAAGACTTGTCAGCCTGTTAGTTTAGACTGAATATGAAGAAGCTCAGGTGACCAGCATTCAGTCTAAACTGACAGACCTGCCAAATAGTGTGTAACTGAGCTTACTATACTACAACAACTAACTATACTAATTTAACTATACTACAACAACTTAACTATACTACAACAACTTAACTATACTAACTTAACTATACTAACTTAACTATACTACAACAACTTAACTATACTAACTTAACTATACTACAACAACTTAACTATACTAACTTAACTATACTACAACAACTTAACTATACTAACTTAACTATACTACAACAACTTAACTATACTAACTTAACTATACTACAACAACTTAACTATACTAACTTAACTATACTACAACAACTTAACTATACTAACTTAACTATACTACAACAACTTAACTATACTAACTTAACTATACTACAACAACTTAACTATACTAACTTAACTAACTTAACTATACTACAACAACTTAACTATACTACAACACGGTGGAACCACTAAAAAAAATTAATAAATGGAAAATTCCTGTGACCAGAACAGACTCAGTATTTGTATAACTCTACTACTAGGACTTTCTTTTTAGTATAATACAAAAAACCTGACAACCTGAACAACGAATTAAGCGTTAAATGCCTTAAAACATAGAAACATTTAGTTAGCATGAGGCCTACTCACCTGACGGAATTGTTTTTAATGTATTTACACCTACCATGCCCTATATAACAACTAGAGGAGCCATCTGGTGGTTCTAGAGGAGTCTCTTTTGTATCATTAGGTGTTGTGAGATGTCTACTGTAGAACTGTGTAACTCACTTAAAAAACCGTGCACCTGGTTTCCCTTATAAAGTAATATACATATTGATGAAATACTTAATCATAACTTTNGGGGGGGGGGGCACTTTTCACACCAACATCAAACTCCTCTACACTTGCCCTATTGAGCTTATAACCAAAAATTTGTTTATATATTTTTGAAATCAGCTCGATGCACCCTTTCATATGTTACCCCACATGGTTTCGAAAAAAGAAAAAAAATTGAACCCATAAGTTATTTTACCGTTATATTTTTGCAAAATAATATTTCTAAGTCGCTAAAAATTTTAAAATGCGTAGGTAAGTACTATACACATATATGCCAAATTTCAAAGTGATCGGATAAAAGGTGTAGCCTTGAGAACAGGTGACAGATGGATGGACAGACACACGCAGGAAAATGCAAGGAGCCTTGGTTTTGCCAGTTATACACATTTGGTTATACGCCACTAAAATATTAATCAGTACCATACCATGATAATAAAAAAAATCATAAAATGTAAAATGTTGTCTTCAGTTTTTTCTTTTTTTTTTTGCAAATTAAATGCAACAGCTTTATGATTAATAAGACAGTTCATTTAAAATTTAAAAATAATGAGATGTCACCCTAACAACACCTCATTATTTTAAAAATGTTATCTGCTTTTTTTCCTCTAGCACCAAGCCTTTGAGCTCTAGATTTTTAAATCTCTTTAACAAACTGATTATTTCTAAAATCATTTTAACTTATATTCCACGCTTCTACGTAACTACAGTCTATAAGATTAGAGTTGGCACAATCAAAAGGCGGGAAAATTTTGAGGGAAACGATTTTATTGGTCCCCCATGTTGAATGCAACTTCAGAAAAAAAATGCTGTAATCTACCCCTGATCCAAAAAAAAAATATAACATGGCAACACCGATTTTCCCTTTTTATAACCCCAAAACTACCTCCACATTTGTTGTTTCCCGCCTTCGATTGTGCCAACTCTAATCTTATAGACTGTCACTAAGTACACAACATTTTTATTTTTTATTTGATATATTTTATTGTAAAGTAGTCTCTGTATGTGTTATGAGCAGATCTGTCTTATTATTTTCTAAAACGTAACATAGTTTCAATCATCAGCACCCATATGAATTTTTCCAGGGGCTATGAATTTTTTAGACTGTATATAATACAACAACGTGAATTTTGAACACATGTGCCAAAAACTAGTTGTAAAGGAGGGTGTCACTGTAAAGAGGTGCTAGGAGTGACTTACAAGGGCGCTAGGGATTGCTAGCTCAACGAGTGCCACCTATTCTGAGACCAATCTAAATTAAATATACTGAAAAACACTTGCAATAACATTTAAGAGGGAAAAGAGAAGTTTTTAGCTACATCTGATAATGCTATAAACAATGTCCAGAGTATTGCAGTAAAGGAGATACGAGAGTAGTCAAAGTCTCAACTCGTAATACTGTAGAGAGTATACAGTATTACGAGTTGAGACTTTGACACTCAGATTGGCCAACCTAAATGAGGGGAAAAAATAAAGCCACTAAGGCCTGTGAGAGGGGTGGGGCCAGTGACAGTTTTGTTTGCCTAGTTGGCCCGACCTTCTATAATTTCAAATCCTGACCTCTCATTGGCTATCCACCCCAACTTTTTGAATTCTTCCACGTAAGTCACAAGTCATAATGGGAAAACTGTAGATATTGTGTGTTTTTGGAAACAAAACTAGTAGTAGTAAGGTGCTAGTACTAGCACTAGACAGGTTGGATGAACCACTTGTTGGAACCTAGCAATTAGGCCATAACTTGGGCCCTTTTAACTATACCCGTGGTAGACTTGCAGCCACTTCACACATCATACCTCTGTACATTGTACCGCCGAAGCGAGTATGACATGGTCAATAGTGAGCCATATAAATCAGAGCATCACGGCGAGAAATCGAACCCAAAAGCCGTACCACTTATGATTCAGTGATGGCCGAGAAGACGTTGGTAAGTAATTTAACCCACATGGCCACGCTGGCTCTCTGACAACAAAACTAACTCCTTGGCATAACAAGGACTACTGTGGCAGAGCCCTGGCCTACCAAAGTTTTATTGTCAAATTGTCTGTTTTTATAAAAAAAAAAAAAAAAAATTAGCCTTTCCAAATTTGATTAAGACCCTTTGAGTCAGTTCTTAAGTTCTGGTATGTCCCACCTTTCAAGATATAATACACAGAAAGAACACCAAAGATTGTATCATTTATTCGTATTAGGTAGGACGCCCCAAAATTTGCATTTTCACTCTGGTGCGGCATAGGAAGATAGTATATTTTATCTTAATTTTTTCTAACTTCTGCATAAAAATAAATCATGATCATATCCACAAGGAATAATTTACTTTTAAACTTAAACATGAAATATAAATTTATTTTAATCACGCCAAGATTAAATAAATAAATAAATTTAAATATGCTTAAACTCTTTGGACCAGACTACTGACCAATTTTTTTTTTCTCTATTAATACTTTAATCATTACCTTAAACCAGGGTATGGCAATAAGATGCCCTAAGTTTACTTCTAATGTGCCCACAGATTTCAGATTATGACCCAAATTACCAATTTTTAAAAATTATTTTTGCTCTTTAATTCATTAGCATCTAAAACTACCCCACCCCTATCAGGCTTGAAGTGGCAAACGCAAAACACCCATCAGACCTCATAAGGTAAATAAGTTTTTTGAAACTTTTTTCTTTTACTCGTCAACAGTCTGCATGTGCACCTTTAGCGACTTTCTCACCTGATAATGCTCCCTTTTTGGCAAACAGGTAGCCGATCCCTGCTATAAACCCTTATCCTGATTACGCTCTTATGCTCTACAATGTGCAATAAAATGAGTATTAACTTGCTCCACATTTAGAGTAGGATTAATTAAAAATCTAGATAATGCCCAAGGCCCCAACTAACTTCTTTTTTTTTATCAAATATTAATATTAATTTTATTTGAATAACATTGTTAAAATTTAACAATGTTATTAAACATTAAACAAAGGTATAAAAATGGTAGATTTCAGCACTTGGAGGCAAAATGGTGGTTGCCCCTAGTACGCAAGTGGTTGAATACAAACTTCCCTTTACATGGTACAGATCCCCCAAGTTCCATTACTTTATTTCTAACCGTTCAGATTTTATAACTATTTAAGTGTTATTTTTTACTATTTCGGAAGGGCTGTTTGCTATCTTTGCTCCCCTGTAGGAGGGAAAAAATATTGGTGATAGAAAAAATAGTTTCAAGTAAAAGTTTATTATTTTTCACCTTATAATCCAAATATGCTATCAAAAATATACATGATTTGAAATTTTGGGTGGCCTGGGCAAAGTGGGTGGTTGCCCCTAGTGGGTGATAGCATGAAAACAGACTTCCCGTTGCATGGTAGAGATCCCCCAAGTTTCATTAATTTATCTCAAACCCTTCCAAAGAGAGGGGGGGGGGACCACCCTGTACCACCCTGTAATTTTAAATATAGTGCTGTAGGATTACTTTTCTCTGGATTTATATTGCAACCTTAAGATGCTACCTTACCTGATAATAACAGGTTTTTAAATTCACATCAACACATCTTTGTTTGCTCCTAAGTTGCTAGTTCCTGAGTTTGTTTACATTTGACAAAACTAATTTGATGTTTGTTTAATTAAAGTAAATATTTATATTGAGTTTTTTGAACATACAGGAAGTTTGTTAAATATTATTACTGTATTTATTATTAAAATCCAACAATCATAGATAAAGTACGGTACGCAACTCGCTTTGCTTATGTGGTTTTATTACCCTCACTGTCGCTCGGGTTCAAACTCCACACTTGCTTGCAAAATACTACTTTACGCACTAAACGCGTAATGCACTATTATTACAGTTTATTAGCTAAATAAAAAGTAATTTATACACATTGGCCAACACCTTCAAGAATATTAAAGATAATATTATATACTTTTCATGCAATCAGTTCATAACTAGTAATAATCTCTACTCGTAGCAACATGCAGGAGATAGATCAGTACACCATTAGAAGGAGTTAACTATAAACAAGAAATGATTTAGGATTGAACAATAAGTCAGTCAATTTTTAATTAAATTTAAAAAATGTTTCCCCATCGGTGAGCGAAGAAACCTACAAGCTTCAAGTTATATATTGGGGAGTGCCTAGCCTATCAGCCTTAAATCCTGCACCATCCTCAACCACCCTACAGTTTCAAAAGGCCCCCTTATGTAATGGTCTCTAGTAATAATAATAGATTCAATTTTTAAGTTTTTTTTACTATTCATACTGCAGAAAAGTTTAAATTTTAATTTAAATCAAATTATTATAATTATTAACTATGGGAGACAGACAGAGAAAAATAGACTCCATCGTTAACGACAGAGGAAATTATTAGTTGGTAGAGTGCCTGTACTGGAAATATAGGATGCCCGGGTTCGAATCCCGGTGCTGGAGTCTATCATTAGTAATAATGGGAGACAGACAGAGGAAAATAGACTCCAGCGCCGGGACTCGAACCCGGGCCTTCCGCATTTGTGTGCAGATGCTCTTTATCCAACTAAGCTACGCTGGAGAATGGGTTTTCTCTTGCTAAATATAGATGAATATTGAAAGCTTGGATTTGGGGAATAGCTATCAGTTACGGCAGAGAAAAACCATTCTCCTGCGTAGCTTAGTTGGATAAAGAGCATCTGCACACAAATGCGGAAGGCCCGGGTTCGAGTTCCGGCGCTGGAGTCTATTTTTCTCTGCATGTCTCCCATTATTACTAATGATTATAATTTGATTTAAATTGATATTTAAACTTTCTGTAGTATGAAGACTACCAAAAAACTAAAAAATTCAATTATAATTTGATTGTAATACTAATAGGTACATGATCCGAATGCAAAAATGGATCCAGCCAGGAGTGGTTCTGAATCCTAGACAACACATTCTGAGTCCTTGACAAGACACAGATACCACTATGCTGTCAGTTTTTGCTCGCTAGTCTGTTGTCAGCAGTACTTTGTAGTGCACAATGTTAGAAATATTTATATTTATATAAATACAAGGGGGAGGAGTGGGGACTTTTGAGAAAATGTACCTCTTATCATGGTCTATCATCAGGAAAAAATCCAGAATTCCCCTATTTTTTTTTTTTTTTCCCCCAGGGGGCTTTTTACACCTGAAGATGCAGGCCTCTTGGGTGGGCCCATTAATCAAACCCGGGTTAGGGACCGAAATCTTCAAACTTGTGTGAAGATTTGGTCGGTAACCATGACTCCCCTCCAGGTTGTATTACAACCAGGAGTGTCATCATCATGGTTTCCAGGCCGAAACCTGGTGCCGCCACTCTTTCGAGGAGCTTCCCATTTATTTGAACAATGCTGGGTTGACATTGAGCGGGGGACCCGGTCCGGGAATTGAACCCAGAGCTTTGGTTAGAAGCGTTTACCCATCCATCTACTGACCCTGCTCGAGGCTGCTTAACTGGCAAGCTCGCTAGCCTCTGAGCCATCCAGGCCCCCCATTCCCCAAATTAGTTGCGAATAAAATCCTCTATTGACTGGGCTATTTGTTTTCACAGATTATATAAGGGAGCCTTTAGCAACAATTATTATAAAGCAGACAACACAGATAGTTGTAATACAATAACACAAAATAGATAGATAGATTTGAGTAAAGTTAATTTGGAGTTGAGAAAATGTTTCTTACGATAAATTTTGATCAGTTGCTACCACCTGCTAAACAAAATTTCTCCTAACATCTCATATATAATGTATCCCTCCTCTTCATAAGATGTATCAAAATTTTAAAATCAACAGTGACCTAATGACAACCAAACAAGTGGTTGAAGCTGGTTGGTATTTTAAACAATAACTATTATGCTACTAATAGCGTGCAAAAAAGTGTGTGAGTAACATGAACCCAGAATTTCTTTTTAGTCCCTTTTAATAATATGTGGTCAGCTAAGTTTTGTCTGCGGGACATACCTTGGCAGTAGGCCAAGGGGGGCCTTGGCAGTAGAGGGTATTTCAAAAGGAACAAACCGGTGGAGAGCACTCATGTCCCGCCAATTATGGTGGGCGATGTAATGACTATGGTCCTAAGTACAAAATTAGTTTAATAGACCAAAAATCAAGTTGATGTTAGTCTGTCCCTTGATAGGTGGCCCCTTTGATTTGGAGTAATATTTTTGATTAACTGACATTAAGTGAGAAACTAACATAAACCTGATTTTCAGTCTATTAAACTAATTTTGTACTCAGGATCATGGAAATCACATTGTCCACCATAATTGGCAGGACGTGGTCTGCTCTCAACCGGTTTGTTTTATTAAAATGCGTAGTGCTAAGCTATGTTCTACAGACGAACATAGCCGACCACATATTCTTAAAAGACACTAAAATCTTTACTTATACTCAAAATTCTAGCTAGATGTTAGTCAGAAACTTTTCTCTGGACACTATCTTTTGGACTATACTGAATAATTCTATTAATTAATCTAAATAATTCTGTGTATCAGAGGTAAAGGGCACTATGTGCCAAATTGTTAATTTTTCGGGAGAGCTATTTTAATGATTTTTTTAATGATGTATGGTGCAAGGCCATACTGATAAGACTAGTAGCTCTCTCACTCAACTAAGTGGAGTGGGTATAGGGCACTATCTGGACATAGTGATAACTTATGCTTAATTCTCTGGAGGTAAACAGCTACATGTCCATATAGTGCTCTTTACCTCCCCAGCATGTTGGTTCATAGTGCCTTTTCCAACTGGCTAAATCCGTGAGATTTAGTTTTAGGACATAGTGCCTTGTTCATCTAAAAAAATAGTGCCTTTCGTAAAAAATGGAGATAGTGCTCTTTACCTCCAATACACAGAATTGCAAATTATTCAGATTTTTAAATAAATCTAACTTAATGAAGAGAATCATTGACGACTTTATCGACACGACTCTGAATTAGCACAACTATACTATATACATGTAAATACAGATCTCTTGTAAGTAATAGGATTCAAGTATTCATTTTAGTTTTGTAATTGATTTGAGAATTTGAATTCACTATTCACAAAGTTATAAAAAACTACCTTAAAAATGGAATATTTAGTAAATTAAGGAGATGCTGTGTATAAGCTCTGTATTTTAGTTAAGGTATTTACTGAAATTTTAATGATACTATAAGTGTTACTGCTATAATTTACTGCTTCTACGAGTTAACTTCTAGCAGTGGGACAAAATGGCAGTTAAAGCAAGCACGGGGTATTTCATATAAACTTAAGTTAAAAAAAACTCATCAAAATAACACAAAGAAAATTCAAACAGAAAAAAAAAGTTTTTATTCGATCAATAAATTTCTGATAAACTTTTAACATATATAGTACAAAGGTACACTGTTTTTGTACATTCAATTGAAAAAAAGTAAAGATATTAAAATGAATGATAAGAGAAAAAATATTTAACAATTAAATAAATTCAAAAATTCAAAATGATTAAGTGCAAAAGCTATAAATCCACTAAAAATAAAGAAATAGTGAGAAAGAAAAAAATCAAGGAAAGAGGGTGAATGAAGTGCTACATTATTTAATTAAGAATTAGGTAAATGTAATGACTTGATAAGTGATTAAGATTTAATTAGTTTTAACGTTAGAAGCGTGATGTTACCTTGTTGGGAGGTTTGTTCATATCGAACCTCTGTCTCGCTGTTTCCAGGTAGTTCTTGATCATGGTGTCGTGGTATTCGGGTCTCTTTTCCGAGTGCAGCACGGAACAGAGCAGTTGTTTCTTGGGCGTCGGTTTGATAAGTTTAAATCGGAGCTTCTGACCCACCGATTTACTTAAACTACCGAGCAAACCTTTACTCTCTTCAGTCGGGCTTGAACTCTGAAAAGTATGATAGTAAATAAATAAATGAAGAGTAAAGTTTAACGGACTTGCCAATTTAACATTATAGAGGTTTGACACATGTTTCAATCTCCCAGGGAATCAAATCAGAGATATGTGTGAACATCAGGTGTGACAAATGTCTCACTCTCTCTGGGAATCAAATCAGAGATATGTGTGAACATCAGGTGTGACACATGTCTCACCCTCTCTGGGAATCAAATCAGAGATATGTGTGAACATCAGGTGTGACACATGTCTCACCCTCTCTGGAAATCGAATAAAAGATATGTGATCAGGTGTGACACATGTCTCACCCTCTCTGGGAATCAAATCAGAGATATGTGTGAACATCAGGTGTGACACATGTCTCACCCTCTCTGGGAATCGAATCAGAGATATGTGTAAACATCGGATGTCACACATGTCTCACTCTCTCTGGGAATCGAATCAGAGATATGTGTAAACATCGGATGTGACACATGTCTCACTCTCTCTGGGAATCGAATCAGAGATATGTGTGAATATCAGGTGTGACACATGTCTCACTCTCTCTGGGAATCGAATCAGAGATATGTGTGAACATAGGATGTGACACATGTCTCACTCTCTCTGGGAATCGAATCAGAGATATGTGTGAATATCAGGTGTGACACATGTCTCACTCTCTCTGGGAATCGAATCAGAGATATGTGTGAACATAGGATGTGACACATGTCTCACTCTCTCTGGGAATCGAATCAGAGATATGTGTGAACATCAGGTGTGACACATGTCTCACTCTCTCTGGAAATCAAATAAAAGATATGTGTGAACATCAGGTGTGACACATGTCTCACTCTCTCTGGAAATCAAATAAAAGATATGTGTGAACATCAGATGTGACACATGTCTCACCCCTATTTTATAGACAACAAAATGAACTTAAATTTAGTAAAAAAAAGCAAATAGCGAAGTTCAGTCAGAGATTTTTTATTTATTTATTTATTTTTTTTTTTGGTAGGTATATAAACGTTTCGGAAAGAATTAATTCGCTTCTTTAAAGATTGATATTTTTACTTCATTTTTTCACCTTCTCCAAAACTTAGATTTTTATTTTTTGTCTTGACCTTTGAAATCCTTTTTTAAATCAGAATAAATTCTTTAAAATCAAATGTTTATTACAAATAAAAAAAAAAAAATAAATAAATATATGCAGGGTGACTGGCGATAAAGTTTGGAAAAGATATAGGGTGATAGTACACCTCATACGGAACAAAAATCACCATATATACCATAGGTCAATTCTTGACCGTTCTCCCACTACGTCAATATTATCTGATTCAATTGTTGTTGGTCACAATAAGACCTCTAAACTTGCAGTGGCTAAACGTCGTGCCCAAATATTTGTATCGCGGCTTGACTCTTCTGTTCTCCCCGACCAAATTGAGGCCTTTCTTCATGATGATCTTAGTGTTACTGATGCCACTGTTTCAAAACTTATGACTCGGTCAAACTCTTATGCTTCCTTCCATCTTTCCATTCCTGAAGAACACTCCGAAAAAATTCTTAGTGCAGAATCTTGGCCTGAAGGTTGTTTAATTAAACGGTTCCGCGGACGTTTAAATCAGTCCCAAATCTGTAAAACTAATGTTCCGGTGGAGGCCGAGCAGGTCGAATGAATAATGGGTATTGTCATCCACTATCAAAACGTTCGTGGTCTTCGTACGAAAATAACTGAATTTTATGCATCTGCTTGTACTAGCACTGCGGATATAATTGCTCTTACTGAGACTTGGTTCACCCCGTCGCATCCTTCGTCTTCCTATTTTCCGGATAAATTCAGAGTTGAGAGGTCAGATCGTCGCAATGACATAGTGGGACTCAACCGAGGAGGAGGAGTGTGTCTTGGTATTTCTAATAACCTACTATATCGTCGGCGGACGGATCTTGAATTAGAACTTGAATGTGTTTGGGTGGAAGTTAAACTACCTAACCGCAAGCCACTACACATTGTTACTGTTTACTTTCCAGACCATCTTAAGAATNATTTACAATCATTTTTCTAACTTCCATCGGTTATTACTCAAAATATGGCCAAATAAATGGGTAAAGTTATTAATACTTTTTGAAAGGTAAGTAAATGAGGAAGTTTTCCAGAAAGTGTACTTAATGCAGCTACACTGGTTAATAAGTTTTGCCACCACCAAAAAAATAAATTAAATAAAAATTTTTCAATAATTTCGATAAAAATGAGTACTAAGCAAATGCTACTTTTCTTTTAGGAAATTTTCTAAGCTTTCCAACGATAATAATATCATTATTCTAGCATTCATATTTTAGGAGCAACAATTTGATTTATGAGGCAAGAACGTCACCCCACGAAAATTCGGTAATAGTGACCTAGTGGGAGAACGATCAATAATTGACCTATGGTATATATAGTGATTTTTGTTCCGTATGATGTGTACTATCGCCCTAAATCTTTTCCAAACTTTATTGCCAGTCACCCTGTATATATATTGATATTCTATATTGATTGTTATCACAATCAATATAGAAGTTAAAAATGAAAGAAAAAAAAAAAAAAAAAAAAAAAAAAAAAAAAAAACAAGGTTTAACAGATAACAGATAAGAGAGATAACAGCTCCTACCGAAGGGTCTATCCGGATAACATCTAGGTAGGCAGTGAGAAGATCAAGTTTTTGACTGTAACTAAGATCTTCAGCGTTGGTAAAGTTGGTAGTACTGCCGGGATCCACGCTGAACTGAAGAGGAAGTAACTCACCGTTGATATCCGTCAGGGGAATTGCCGCAGCGACCCCTATCCACAGACAAATAACAAGAATTAATTTCCATGGCTTTTAGGGGGAAAAAAGAAAAAGGATAGGACTGAGTAATTTAAACAGAATTAGTTGACGACGAGGAGTTAATAGAACTAAACTAGCTGCAACTCAATTGAGCTTGTCCTTCCGTATTGTTTTATGTCTCCAGTCTCCAGAGTTGACACATGTTTCCTTTCTTTTAACTCAGTTATTACATCATCATTGAATCGTTCATATGATGAGGTCACTGCATTAAAAATTCAATTTAAAAAAAAAAATACAGGGTGTCCCAGCTAATATGGCACAGCGAAATATCTTCAGACCCATGATAGATAGAAAGATGCGGTTTTCAGGGTTCGATAAAGGCTAAAAAGGCGCTTCTAGAACATATGCTGAACATTTTCTGTGTGCAGTAAAAGCGTGTGCAGCAAACAAAATAAACAAAAAGTGAATAGGAAGCCATATTTTTAAGACTGGGTTTGGATTCTATGACTAACAATAAGACTTTTTTGACTCTTGGAAATTTTTCGCTCCGATCATTAGTTTTCCGTCTATAGAGCCCTAAACTTGCTAAAATTTAAACTTTAAGTCCATTTTACAGCTAAACTAATGGATTTAGGAAAAAAAAAATCAAGAGACAAAAAATTCTTATTTTTAGCCATAGAATCCAAATCCAATCTCAAATTTATACCTTATACTTAACTTTTTTTGCCTAAAAAAAAGGTGTTCAGCAGGGCTCAAAGAGTGAAAAAAAATATCAATAATGCCTTTTTTTTAGAATGGATTTGGATTCTATGGCTAAAAATAAGAATTTTTTGTTTCTTGATTTTTTTCTTTTCTAAATCCATTAGTTTAGCTGTAAAATGGACTTCAAGTTTAAATTTTAGCAAGTTTAGGGCTCTCTAGACGGAAAACTAATGATCAGAGCGAAACATTTCCAAGAGTAAAAAAGTCTTATTTTTAGCCATAGAATCCAAATCCAATCTTAAAAATATGGCTTCCTATTCACTTTTTGTTTATTTTGTTTGCTGCACACAGAAAATGTTCAGCATATGTTCTAGAAGCGCCTTTTTAGCCTTTATCGAACCCTGAAAACCGCATCTTTCTATCTATCATGGTTCCGGAGATATTTCGCTGTTCCATATCAGCTGGGACACCCTGTATATATATAATATATATATAACTGTATGTATCACACCTTAATTTATCAATATTTAATTAGCACTCAAAGATTAGGAATAAATAAATATAATGTAAAGACTAAACTCCCTGATCAAACTTACTTGACAAACTTGGCCTGTCAAGCCAGGTTGACAAGTAAGACCGTGTGTGAAAAACAAGAAATTGTCTCGAGTATAAACCTCACAGAAATTGTACAATAGACAATCAAATTAATTTAAAGAACTGCGTCATGTAGAACAACGATACTAACTGTAGAGCAAATTATAAAAATACTCATGGGTCTCTCAATTAAGAGTATAACTGAAGACATCTGGCAACAGACTTGTATAATATTGAGCTGTATAATACGGAATTCAAGCAAGTAGAATTGTTGTTTCAAAAGTTACAATAGCTGCCATTTAAGATTGGACGAGAGAATGCAATTAGTATAATTTGTAGACAAATATATTTATAATCAAGACAAAAATAGACTGCCAATTGGTGTGGCACATAGCTTCCACGCATCCTATCCACGTAATTTATTGATTTTACAAGCCATTATTGTTTGTTTTAATAGGTTCCCCTGTTGTTTTAATCTGTCAATATTGTTTTTGGTTTTTTTTTGTTGTAAAAATTTATTTATTTACATGAATTAAAGTATCAATTTAGCAAAAGTTAAAGAGGGCAGACGGTTACAATTAATCTGGGGCTATCTGCAGGCTACTTTCGATAAACTATAAAAGATTACAAAAATATATAGAGGCCCGTGGTTCAAATCCCAGTGCTGGAGTCTATTTTTCTCTGTCTGTTTCCCGTAGTTAATAATAATTATAATTTGATTTTTAAATTAATTTTTAATTGTTCCGTAGTATGAATACTACCAAAATCGTAAAAATGAATTTCTAATTGAAAGTACTAGGTACAGGGACTAATTGGGTACTTTATAATTATAAGCGTTATTTCTCGGTCTAGTTCTATGTCATTAATGTTGACTTCTAAGATTTGTGGAAAAATGAAAGCTTAAATCCGGGACAAGGTATCAATAACGTCAGAAGGAATTATTCTCCAGTGTAGCTTAGATGGTAGAGTGCTAGACTGGTAATTTAGAGGCCCGTGGTTCAAATCCCGGCGCTGGAGCATATTTTTCTCTGATTGTTTCCCGTAGTTAATAATAATTATAATTTGATTTAAATTAAAATTTAAATGTTCCGTAGTATGAATACTACCAAATACGTAAAAATGAATTTCTAATTGATTGTACTAGGTACAGGTACTAATTGGGTACTTTATAAGTATAAGCGTTATTTCTCGGTCTAGTTCTATNGAACGGCTGAACCGATTCGCACAAAATTCGGCACGGTCATAGTGACTAACCACAGGAAGGTATAAATCTAAAATAGTCCAAATTGGTTCACAGGGGTACGAGGTACATGGTACATAAGTTTTCTCCTGAACGGCTGAACCGATTCGCATAAAATTCGGCACGGTCATAGTGACTAACCACAGGAAGGTATAAATCTAAAATGGTCCAAATTAGTACACAGGGGTACAAGGTACGGGGTAAAAAAGTTTTCTCCTGAACGGCTGAGACGATCCTCTTAAAATTCGGCATGGTCATAGTGACCAACCAAAGGAAAGTATAAATCTGAAATGATCCAAGTTAGTACGCGGGGGTACGGGGTACAAAAGTTATTAAAATAATATATGCCCTTCAAGATGCATGTCGTTGGAAAGCTCTTTAAGAGTACAGTAGAGTTATTGTTGTATGTTAACTTGTGTCATATTTTCATTTATTTATTTATTATTGAGGGGCCATTCTATTGGTAAAATAGGTAAAAATGAAAAAAAAAAAAATAAATAAATATGATTAAAATAGACGCTCAGCTCAATATTGCAAGCATTGCACACCTAGTTTAAATTAAAATTTAATCTTTATATAGTATAAATACTACCAAAATTGTAAAATATAAACAAGTGCGCATGTGGAAGAGAAACAAAGACGTGCAGAAGGTTGAAACTTACATGGGACCAACAATGGACTAATTATGACCTACCATCAAAATTGGACGTGTTGTTTATAAGATATGTTGGTTTACAAAAATTGAGTGACAGACCGACAGACAAACACGGAAACAAAAATGTTCCCTGATGTCTGAAACGGATTTCTGTCTTGGAATTTTTGACATTAAAGGCATAGCTTCTTACCTTCGGTAAGCTTGGAATCAATATTCAAGGAGAGATATGATGTGATTGGAATTCGTAATAAATGAATCATTTTTTTATAATTAAAAAAATTGTTCAACTGCATCCTGTATTAGGTACTTATATTACTCTTAGGAACTCGTATAGTTGGTTACCCTCCCAAATGGTAGGGTAAACTAGTAAATTAGACGCCATGAGACAAACACTTCATTGGGTAACCACCATATATTGGCTTACCACTAATAAGGAATTGCTTTATCTAAAAAAAACTACAAAGAAAATTTAAGAACGATAAGCGAAATTTAGTGCAAGAACTTTGTAATTCAAAGCGACATCACATATCAGTGTGTAAAAATTATATCACAGTGTAAAGACTTCCGAAAGTCTATAGACTTCCGAAGTGAGGCATCTTAGAAAAGTCAATGGTGAGACCCAAATATATCGTATTGGAAACCAAACTTTCCCAGACAAGCTCCAAATTAAGTCGGTGACAGAATTTAAGGCACTCTTTTACTTTGTTACCCACCCAAAAGTTTATTTTATTTTATTTATTTATTATTAAATCCAAGTGAACTATTTTTTTAAGTTACTTACCCTTACTAGATAGTTCGATTGACAGATGTCATTTTTATTTACAGAAGTGTGATATTACTTTGTCCCAAATATATATTTGAACATTCCTCAGATAAGATTGTCAATTAACTAAAGTAGGTAGATGGATCCTTGTTAGGGTAAATAAAAATCTTTCTTTCACATTAGTTTAGGCGTTGGCGACATTTCGACCTTGCCGGTCATTTTCAAGCCTATAAACAACATTTATTAAATTTTTAAGGACAAACATAACATATGCTATAGTTTTCTTAATATCAGTATAAAAATATCTCTTATCCAAACTCCTTCAATAATTTAATTAAGATTCTTACCTGGTTAAAACTAATTAAAATACATCATCTATGTGATCACAATCATCTATGTGATCACAATCATCTATGTGATCACAATCATCTATGTGATAATGTTGATTATTAAATGGAATGTTTTGTGTTATTGTGATGATTAGTGCCATGTTATTTTGGTTAATCTTCATAGAGTTGTTAATGTCGTTTTTAAGAATACTTATCTCATATCTAGTTTTTAACGAAATCATCTCTGAAGATGGTAATGTAAAGCTGATTATGTTCCTACTTAATACATTAGAATATAAATTAATTTACATAGTTAATTTAAATGTTAATTTATGATTATTATTATAGATTGAACTGACGTACAAAGAAGCTTTGTGATACTTGACTCAGAATTTAGTACAACCGAAATAGATGATGTATTTTAATTCGTTTTAACTTGCAACTCTTAATTAAATTATTGAAGGAGTTTGGATAAGAGATATTTTTATACTGATATTAAGAAAACTATAGCATATGTTATGTTTGTCTTTAAAAATTTAATAAATGTTGTTTATAGGCTTGAAAATGACCGGCAAGGTCGAAACGTCGCCAACGCCTAAACTAATGTGAATGAAAGTTTTTTATTTACCCTAACAAGGATCCATCTACCTACTTTAGTAACATATTAAAGGGTACACATAAGATAAATTATATTGTCAATTAAATTGAAACAAAATGTCAAACACAATAATGTAAACAAACGGGGGGTAACCATGTAAAATCTTGCCACATCCGACCTAATTTACTTTGTTGCAAGTACCGAATTAAACAGCTGCAACCAACTAAGATGGTTTAGGTACTTAGTTAGAATGATAAAGGAATGATTACCTAAACAAGCTTATAAAGCTAGGCCCAAGAGAAGAGACCCAGTGAAGCCCAGGATGACTTACAGTCTGTGCCAAACGAGAGTTAGTGCGTTGACAGAGCAGGAAATCAAATGATACACAGATTGACCAACCTCTGAGGGAAAAAATAAATCCACTACATTTACCTTCTTACATAGTAATCCAGAGGGCAAATCTTGAGCTCTCATTGGCTCCCCACTCCATTTGCTAGTTTTTTCCCACCCTGTCAACGCACTTACTGTAGTTTGTCACAGACTGTAAGTGGACAACAAAGTCATCACTTCAAGAGCAAGGTGTGACCTGGAAACAGGCACAGGTGTCTGGCGGAACATCAGTCTAAGTGGATATCTATATGTCAATCTTGTACACCTCATGTTAGAAGAGGTTGCGATTAAGTGATTAAGTAAGGGTAATTAACTATTAACCCATTTGGTGCACTAGACGTCTTCGGACATAATTAATAAGTGCCTTAATTAGACTGTAGACATCTATGGACGGAAAAAAATTGCATCAGCTAACTTACGTCAATGAACTTTTGAGGTTTTATTTATGTATATTTACAAATGGAAGACCAACTAGACATTGCACGCGACTCCTAACGCTGTCTATCAAAACTAGAATAATGTACAATGGTTAGTGTTAGTAATATGCTTACTAGGTGTCACTAGCTTTTATTATACTCTAGACAAATTTAACACTCATGTTAAGGCATTTCTTGAAAAAAAAAAACCTGTGTACAGCATAGATGAGTACTTTTTGCTAGATTCTACCTCAGTACTAAAAGGGTTTTAAGACAGGGGTATAGTCTTGCATTAACTATATTTAATCCTTACTAATTATCGTAAGTCTGGTAAAGAAAGGGTTAGTCCAGGAGATAGCATGCAAAATATTGTCTGACTAACATCAAGCTAGAATTTTGTATACAAGTCAATCTTTTAGTGCCTTTTAATAATATGTGGTCGGCTAAGTTCGTCTGCGGGACATAGCTTGGCAATAGGCGTTTGAAAATAACAAACCGGTGGAGAGCGGCCATGTCTCACCAATTATGGTGGACAGTATGATTTTCATGATCCTGACTACAGAATTAGTTAGTAGACCGAAAAACAAGTTGATGTTAGTTTGTCCTTTGACAGGTGACTACGTTGATTTTTAGTAATATTTAAATAACTAACCTATCAAGTGTGAAAATAATATCGACTTGATTTTTGGTAACTAATTCCGTACTCAGGATCATGAAAATCATACTGTCCACCATAATTGGTGAGATATGGCCGCTCTCCACCGGTTTGTTTTTTTCAAATGCCTATTGTCAAGCTATGTCCCGCAGACGAACTTAACGAACCACATATTCTTAAAAGGTGCTAAAAGATTGACTTGTATACAAAATTCTAGCTTGATGTTAGTCAGACAATTTTTTGCACGCTATCTCCTGGAATAGGTAATCTGTAAATATACGGCTGGAAAGCTCACCATTAGGTGGTGTGTCCATACAGACAAGTGCGGAGAAATGTCCTCCGTCGTAGGCTAGAAGGAGAGGAGCTCGGTGACACTCATCTGGTGAACATTCCAGGGGAAGGTAGACACCTCCAAATGGTATGGGTGCTAGGGCTTCTCCCGTCATGTCCTAAAACAAAAATATAGTTAAAATAGTTTGAGATATTTACATAAAAAATATCTATACAGGGTGTCCTAAAAAAGCGTAGCGGGCTATTCAGAACATGATTCTCCATGGGAAATCAAGTCGAAAATGATCAGTAATTTTTTATTTTTATTTTGGCTTAGTTTAGCCATAATCCGCCATTTTGTTTTTCTTTTGAAAAAAAAAATTATATTTCAAGAACCCTTCAAGACATTTTTATGAAACTTGACAGATGTCTTACTCATCCCGATATCTAACACTTCCAAAAATATTAGTTTTCAAATTTATCAAATTTCAAAATGGCGGCCATTTAAAATTTTAAAAGTTGAATTCCATGGAAACCAGTAGGTATGAGGAAATTTTACAAGAAACAAAAGTTGTAGACCTTTTTAATGCCAATCTAACGATACCTTAATTATTGAAATCAGTTCATAAATGAAGAAATTAGGACTATTTCATTTTTTGTGCGTACAAATTATTAGTTAATTCTTAATTCACGAAGTTAATTATTAGTACATTCTTATAATTTGTTTTTAAAAAAAAAATCATCTTAACTATTTACATTCCATTTTAAGTTGTATTTATTATCATCTTTAAATTTTTGGGAGGGTTGTTTTCTTTATTAGCACATTTAAAAGTGATGTTGAGTTAAATTTTGAACATTTAAGTAATCGTAATTTCTTTATTTATGAACCGATTTCAACAATTAAGGTATCGTTAGATTTAAAAAGTTCTACAACTTTTGTCTCATGCAAAATTTCTTTATACCTACTGGTTTTTATAGAATTCGACATTTAAAATTTTAAATGGCCGCCATTTTGAAATTTGATAAATTTGAAAACTAATTGAACGAGCACAGTGAGTTCTTTATTTCAGAGACTTGGGATTTTAAAAGTTTGTGTGTTTGTTTGTTTGTCCAACGATAACTGGAGTAAAAATTGACCGATTTCAACGAATTTTGGCACAAAGATGCATTTCATCATTTGTGACAACTGTATAGTTTTTGGAAATCTTACACTAAATATTTTCAAGATGGCGGCCAATATGGCGGNATTCACCTGTGCAGTTTACCGAGCGGTTCATTTGGAATTGGTGGGTTCACTGTCTACCGCCTCATTTCTTCAGGCTCTTAGGAGATTCATTAATAGAAGAGGTCGACCGAGTACAATTTATTCCGATAATGGGACAAATTTCGTGGGGGCGGGAAACGAATTAAAAGCATTGGAATGGTCTGAAATAACAAATTTCTCTACTAGTCATAGAATAAAATGGGTTTACAACCCTCCAGCCGCCCCGTGGTGGGGAGGGTGGTGGGAGAGACTAGTAGGAGTGATGAAAAATATTTTACGTAGAGTGCTAGGCCGCGCGTCTTTAACTTATGAGGAACTACTTACTGTATTGACTGACTGTGAGGCCACAATTAATGCACGACCACTGACATACATTTCTAACGACACAGACGACCTTATTCCTTTGACACCTAACATGTTTGTTCAGGATATGACAGAAACCGGGACCCCAGACTTAGATTTAATAGACTTTAACACTTTGAACCGTCGACTCAGGTATAGACACCAAATTACGACGACACTAAGACAAAGGTTTAGGTCGGAATACCTGGGACAGCTTAGAATGACGAAGAAGAAGGGACATCATCGCAAGATCGAAGTAGGAGAAGTCGTTCTTTTGAGCAGCGACAACTCGAAAAGGACAGACTGGCCTCTCGCCGTGGTAGAAGAAATTCTTCCGGGACAGGACGAAGAGGTCCGGTTAGTGCGTCTAAGAACATCGTCTGGACAGTTGCTTCGCCCACTTGCGCGAATACACCCGCTTGAATTAAGATCTGGCGAGCAAGCGGTGTGGAAGGAAAAGTTCGACCGAGAAAAGCCCCAGGAGGAGCTTTACCTGGAAGAAGCACAGGAGTCGTCGGAACCACTTCTCTATTCAAGATATGGACGAGGGATTCGACGTCCCCTACGTTTTTAATTTCTTGAGGAGCCCCGTCTTCAAAAAGGGGGAGGATGTTCGGAACTGTAGGTGTCGGATTTAATGATTTTATTTATTTAGTTTAATTTTTGTTTAATTTGTTTTTGTGAAAAAACACCGGCACCACGGTAACCGAATTATTTTGAAATGTCAACTGGGAAAAAGAAAACCGAAGAGTCGCTTTCTAGAACCCAAGAAGAAAATACTTGATTTGTCAGTTCTCTGTAAATATATGAATTAGATTTCTCTTAAAAGGTCTTGTCATTGTAGCGACATTGTGGCGACCGTGACAGGACGAAGAGGTCCGGTTAGTGCGACTAAGAACATCGTCTGGACAGTTGCTTCGCCCACTTGCGCGAATACACCATATGTGGTCGGCTAAGTTCGTCTGCGGGACATAGCTTGGCAGTAGGCGTTTGAAAAAAAAACAAACCAATAAAGATCGGCCATGTCTCACCAATTATGGTGGACATGGTGATTTTCATGATCCTGAGTACGGAATTAGTTAGTAGACCGAAAATCAAGTTGATGTTAGTTTGTCCCTTGACAGGTGTCCACATTGATTTTTAGTAATATTTGAATAACTAACTGATTGAGTGTGAAAATAACATCGACTTGATTTTTGGTCTACTAACTAATTTTGTACTTAGGATCNTATATAAATACTGTATAAACAGGCGAGCACAGTGAGCCTTGCATTAATTGTATTACATATTGATTACGTACTAATACTGTTTTTATACAGCTATTTGTAGTAAATATTTTCTACATATACTGAATCAACAGGCAAGCTAGCGAGCCTGCGAGAACATTATTAAATAAAGATAATAGACAAAATAATTTATCGTTTTCTTCAGGCTGAATAAGAATGCTAGGTGTTCAATGAAATATTATCCTTTTATTATTTTTGAGAATATATTACGGCTGATATAAAAGCAGATTTCTACGCGAGTTGTTTATGCACCGCATCACTAGTATTTTTGGAAGTGTTAGATATCGGGATGAGTAAGACATCTGTCAAGTTTCATAAAAATATCTTGAAGGTTTCTTGAATTATAATTTTTGTCAAAGAAAAACTAAATGGCGGATTACGGCTAAACTAGGCCGAAATTGAAAAAAAATTACCGATCGTTTTCGACTTATTTTCACATGGAGAATCATGTTTTGAATAGCACGCTACGTTTTTTTGGGACACCCTGTATAAACAAATAATTTTAAGGATAGATTATTAATAAGGATAACAACATTGTGAAGTGTACTTTCACATAAATCATTCCAAATAACTCATACCACAAAATGTCTTAGATCACAAATCACATTTCCCTCTTAAGGAGACATAATTAAGAACTTTATATATACTACGTTTTTAAATTTTCTGTTGAATTATATGTAATGTTGATAATGTAATTGTCATTGTTATATATAATTTTAGTGAAAAAAAAAATAATAAAATAAAATAAAAATAGTACCGAATTTATTTACTTCACATAAATAACAACCATCTAGAGAGCTGATCTTAAACCTATAAAAGGTTTCTACAACGGATCTTACCAACACCGAATCTAAACCGGGCCATTGATCTCCACTATACATTTTATATTTATAAGTTGTTTTTTTTTTTTTTTTTTTCAGGGGGCCCGGGCCCGGCTGTATGAAATAAGTTATAGTAAAAAAAAAAAAAAAAATTTATAATTGTTTTTTTTTTTTTTTTTTTTTTAAAATAAAGGTACTACAAATAAATAAAAGTTAATAAAAAGTGTGAGTTTTCTCGGCCTATTTATTAAAATCTAATCTTATATTATGTAGTACGTAAAACCCAATTAAAAAGTATTTCAAGAGTTAAAAAATTGATCATAGTTTATTATACTTTTTTGTCAGTGATCAGTGATCAGTTAAATTATGCCTACAAATATTAGCTTACCATAATGGTTTTTTGAAAAAATTCAAAGAAAATCCAATTATAGAACTACAATAGTTAATAAAAACAAGGATGAAAAAACAACGTGGGGGAGAAGCCGCAAGTAAAATTTGGCCTAGGGCCTCAAAAGTCCTAAATGTGGCACTGCTACTCAGAATAATTGTCCTGCCTAAATTTAATTTTAACACCACTTTTTGCACAATTCAACCTTAGATTAAAAACATAGTCATACCTTCAGCATGGTGTCAGCCACAACTATAATTGTCCTTCTAAGAACATGAGCAAGGGCCGATACATGGATTTCTTCTAAACTTTCGTAGATATTTCCCAAATTCTCACCACCATGATCACTGAAAAAAAAAATAATAATAATAATAATAATAATAATTAATTCTGAGTATTAAACTGCATTCACTGGACAATATTTTCATTTTAATAATTAATACTTAATTAATTGAAATTTAACAAATGTAATTAATAAATAAGTATACAACTGATAGAAGAATATTACCATGTAAACAACCTTATAAAGGTGAGTTTTCTTTACTTAGGAAAATATAAGAAATGGTCTTTTCAAGAATAATTTCTCATTATAAAGTGTAAGAATTTAAAGAAATAGTCGATCCAGGTAAAAAATACATTTTATTTTTCAAAGCAGATTTCAGTCTCTCTAAGGTCCTCCGCACACGGAGCAACTCAAAACAAACTCAACTGGAAACTCCAGTCATTTTTGAATTGACTATGAGTTTCAACCTGTGTAATCGAATGGGACTCCGCACACGGAGCAACTCATTACAAACTGGGTTTGCTTTCTGTCAACTCAAACATGACTATAGTTTCCAGTTGAGTTTGATTTGAGTTGCTCTGTGTGCGGACGGCCTAAGTTGTAAAAAGGATTTGTGTCCAGTATTTAATAATCACGGTAAAAATAATTAGGGTTTATTTTATCTCTTTGTTTAGAGTAAACGTGGCGTTAATCACAATAGCGAGATTTGCTCGACCATCTATGAATCAAGGTTGAGGTCATGGGTTCAATCCCATGCCATGGCACTTGTTTGCATGGTCCGACATCTGACATCTGCTCAGCCATCTATGAATCAAGGTTAAGGTCATGGATTCAATCCCATGCCTTGGCACTTTGATTTACATGGTTTGACATCTGCTCAGCTGTCTATGAATCAAGATTGAGGTCATGGGTCCAATCTCATGCCATGGCACTTGTTTACATGGTCTAACATCTCCTCAGCCATCTATGACTCAAGGTTGAGGTCATGGATTTAATCCCATGCCTTGGCACTTTGATTTACATATTTTGACATCTGCTCAGCCATCTATGACTCAAGGTTGAGGTCATGGATTCAATCCCATGCCTTGGCACTTTGATTTACATATTTTGACATCTGCTCAGCCATCTATGACTCAAGGTTGAGGTCATGGATTCAATCCCATGCCTTGGCACTTTGATTTACATATTTTGACATCTGCTCAGCCATCTATGAATCAAGTTTGAGGTCATGGGCTCATTCCTATAAATTGGGAACTTGATTTTACATGGCTTTGGTGGTTCACTTGTGTGTGAAGTGTGGGCCCAATATTAGTGGTGTAATTGCTAGCTTCAAACAAGTGGTTTCTACTCCCCTTTCTACTTCTAGCGGCTTTAGACATATGAAAACCATTCATGATTCCATGATTGGACTCCATTGATTTTGAACGATCATTTATCAGCTCATGATTGTATTTCCTAATGGGACTATTTTTACTTTTTCATATAGAGAGAAAGTATTGTGATGGTAAAAAAAATTGATTTTGATGGATTTACACGTTTTTGAAGTCACCTGAATCCAAAGTGGTTTTTAATTGGCGTCTGGCTGTGCAGATGTCTGGGGGCTAAACTACTAGATCGATTTCGACAAAATTCAGTATATATGTTTATAAAAATTATACTAGGAGTAGAAATTAATTTTAATTCCAAATTTGGGTGCTACCCCCCAAAAACATTGAAAAAAATTACTTCATGAAAACAGCACTGACTATTTTGTTCAATAAATTCTAAAATGTAGTCCATTTAAATACAAATCTAACAATTTTCCCCGGGAAAAATCTACTTCCTGAGAAAATAGCTTTGATCACGGACGAAGAGATGCCAGGGTTGATCCCTGTTGTGGAGAAGTTATTTTTATTCTCAATAATAATTAAATTTACTTATGAAAAACTAATAAATAAAAAACTGGGCTAAGTAATTATAAACTTTTTTGTTTTAAACCTGCCTCTTCTTTCAAAAAAAGTAAAATATTAATGGATCAAACAGATGATTTAGATTTCTACAGTCTATAAGATTAGAGTTGGCACAATCAAAAGGCGGGAAAATTTTGAGGGAAACGATATTATTGGTCCCCCATGTTGAATGCAACTTCAGAAAAAAAATGCTCTACTCTACCCCTGTTCCACAAAAAAAAATATAACATGGCAACACCGATTTTCCCTTTTTACAACCCCAAAACTACCTCCACATTTGTTGCTTCCCACCTTCGATTGTGCCAACTCTAATGTTATAGACTGTAGTGTAAATTAAGAACAAAATGGCAAACCTGTGTATGGATAGCCTTCGTAATCTAGGTTCGGAAGAAGCCATGTTGACGATAGCGTTCCACTCCTGTCTCCATTCTACCTCCGAGTAGACGAGTCCAGCCTGCTGGTTGAGTATGGACTGCTGACGTCTCCACCGCTTCCACAAGGCTTCTCTTCTAGGAGACAAGCTCAGGTAGTCGTACAAGGCTTTCCTCAGAGTTAGCAATCTGTCGTGGAAACCCCACATACCTTCAAACCACAAATATATCTATCTATATATATAAAATTAAAGTTTTGTCTGTACATTGGTCAGAATTGAAAATTTTTTGGATTCTTTTTCGTTTTATACATCCCGAAAATCGAATCAGTCCTTAACTTTTTTCGTGTATGTATGTATGTGTGTCTGTCGCCTCAGTCAGACTTAATAAGCGCAAAACTGGCTAAATGAAATCATTTTTTTTTTTTTTTTTTTTTTTTTCAGAGGTGAGCGCAAACATGTTGCACAATTTGTAGGCTTGGTTTCATCGAAAAATATTGAGTAGAACCAAAGTCATTAACAATTTTATAGACAAAAGTGTATAAAACTTAACTTAAAAACATTAGGTTGACTCAGCGTAAACAAACCCCACTGACTCGCTAATCAAAATGTTTGAGTACTTCTAGACCATCTAAAGACTCGCGGTTTTTTGCGTTTGGTCTGAAACTGGCCTAACCCTACTGGAAAGATGAGAAAAGTTAACAAAATATATTATTACCCCCCTTAAAAAATTAAAGATGGCGGACGTACTTTAGAATTTTTTTGGACGCTTATTGTGGCTTAACAGTAAGTCGTATCGACAAGCTGATTGCGCCAACAGTAACTGATTTTAAAAGATCTACAACTTTGGTTTTATTACTTTTAATCCTAACTCCTTCGGTTCTACCTTAAATATAGCTACATTTTATTTTTTTGTAAGAAAAAATTGACTTTGAGCCCTTATGGCGTTCGCAATTGTTGACCGATATAATTTCTGATTAGGGTGGTTAAACCTCACACTAATGCTCTTTAAATTGTGTATTTATTATTTTATTAATTATTCCTAGAACTAGAGTTATTAAATATTTACTGATGCAACTGCCGTATTGAGAGAAGAGACTGGTAGTTAAATTAATGCACCACCTCTATCATGTTTGATGATTGTTCAATGACTTCACAGTCTAATTGGTTTTAAGGACGTTTTTTCCTTATTTATTATACCTTTTTTAGTATTTTTATCAATTACTATTCATATTTATTAGTTTCTATTGGCTATTTTTGAAATATATAGATAGAGTCCTTACTACGATTTGGAGAATATTATGTTCTTAGTAACGGAATGAATGTTTTATATAGCCTTGATTTTATTCCTAGAAGGCTTAGAAAAAAAACTTTTTAGGCATTTCATTTAATTGCTAAGCTTACATGACAATAGGAAACATAGCCACTAATACCTAGCATGAGCCCCGCGCGAAGCACGGGGTGAAGGCTAGTCTTGTATATAATTGAGTAGTGTCTTGACGACGGCGACGGTGACAGCGACTCCCCTCTAAATGATTTATAACGTTAAAAATTGATGAGCTATATGCTGGATTTGAACCAGTGACCTCCAGCTCATTAAGCCAACACTTTACCACTAAGCCACCTCACTGCAATGAATTGCTTAGCATAAAACTTACTATTTAAACAGTACATATCTATTTAAATATTTTAATTATAACTAGCTCTTTTTTAACCATATTTATTCTGCCCCTTGCCACGGGCATAACAGCTAGTATCAATATATAAAGCAGTATTAGTCCAGGAGTTATTATCCAAAATAATAATAATAATAATAATAATGAAAATAAAATACTACTGAGTAGTATAAATATTTGCCTCAGCATAAGCTGATTTGGTTTAATATTTTTAGATTAAACTTTAATTAACTCTGTCACAGATCAATGTATAAACCAATAAATTCATTTCAAGTCCAGGTAATAGCGTGCAAAAAAGTGTCCGACAAACATCAAGCTAGAATTTTGTGTATAAGTAAATATTTTAGTGCCTTTTAAGATTATGTGGTCGGCTAAGTTCGTCTGCAGGAGGCAATAGGCATTAGAAAAAAACAACCCAGTTAAGAGCGGCCATGGGGTGTCCCGCCCTTTTAGGTGGACTATGTGATTTTCAAGATCCTGAGTACGAACTTAGCTAGTAGACCAATAATCAAGTTGATGGTAGTTTATCACTTAATAGGTTAGTTAGTCAAATATTACTCCAAATGTAAGTGTTCCCCTATAAATACCAAATATAAAATATATATTTTTTTATAATCTACTCTTCACATAACTTTCATTTGATGCCCCCAAAAAAATTTTATCCTATGACAGAAATTGTCTGCCATTTTAGATTCCCAGAAAATCAGATCAAATTGCTATCATATTTTTTCTATGGCCCAGCAGACCATACATTTTGCACATTTATTTTACATTTTTAGAAATAGGAGAAATACAGTTTTAGAGGGGGGCGGGGAAGCAAAATTTGGATTTTTTTTTTTTTGAACAAATAGTGTGAAAAATTTAACACTTCCTAGAAGTGTTATACACTTTTGTAATCTACTCTTCAATACCTTTTATTTGATCCCCCCCCCCCCCACAAAATTAAAAAAAAAAATCCGTGGGACATGAATTATCCGCCATTTTGGATTTGAACAGCTGATAATGTTGAGTTCGCTATATTTTCCCTATGTGCGTGAAAACGATCTTTAATACTGGAAAGTTTCATGCTTTTCATCTCTTTTGATTCAAAAGTTATTGGAACTGTACAGAGTGACAGACAGACACAGGAACAAAACTACAGTAAAACCTCGCTTACACAACCCTCAATAACAAGACAACCTCAGTTACAAGTGCTATTTTCAAATCCCTTTGAGATTGCCATAACACATAATGTTAAATTAACCTCTATAACTTCACTATTAATATCCAAACAACCCCAATAACACATATTTTTCCAATTCACAACATAACTCAGAACCTCTATAACAAGTCGCTTTGAGAAGTCAACCTCTATAACGCGACTCTCTACAGGAATGAGATACCTTGAACAAGACTTAAAAAACCCCGCCCATTAACCTCTATAACACGACTTATAGCCAAAATAACCTTGATAACACGACCCTCAACAAAAAGAGCACCTCGATAACAAGACTGTTTCCCTTATCCCCTTCAGACACTTCTTATCAAGGCTCTACTATATTAGGATTATTATTTATTTTATTTTTTAATTATTTAATTTTTTTAATTTTTTTTTTTTTAGGTTTCACCAACGAAACTCCTTTCACATACTCTAAAATTTACTTTATAGAAATAAATGAAACGATATTTATACCAAGCGATGCAGCATGTAGAAGACAATTGCCATCGCCTGATGTGGAGAGTGGCCACAGTTTCTGACAGTGAGGACTCCACCAATTCAACCTGGTCGCTTGTTCCAGAGATATCTGAGTGCTAAGAGCTATCAGATCTTTCTCCAGGAATTCCCGGAAATCAGCTGAAACATACGATTGACGCTATAAAACAGTATGGCAATGGGTTGTGATGCTGGAACATCACCACACTTTCCACATGATTATGGCAGTAAAGAAGTGTAGAAGAACAGTAAAGAAAGACAGCTGAATAGTGCTGCTGTCGTTGAATTGAAAATTAGCAAAACTGGATTGTTGTTAAACCTCAGAGTAAAGAAGGGGTAGGAGGAGCAATGCAATTTGAAAAGTGGTTCATTATGCGACACCCATATATTAGCACTTCAAGTGAGCTCAATCTGAACTAAAGTGATCACGTGGTCACTGGTCCTTGTCTTATTGGTCTATTCCTTGTCTTTCTGTCTCCACAGACGGTTGTCGACAAATCCTTATCAGTAACATTTATTTGATACCCCACACAAAGAAGATTCCTATTGGTTATCTAAGAACTATTACACATTTACGACGTTTCTACATTTAGATAATTAATAATGTTAACAACAAACATTAAAGTACATTATTTATGAAGAAAACTGTATTAAAAATAAAAATATTAAATGTCGTAAGAAAAGATCACTTATTTTAATCAGCTGATATCAGATAAATTTCGAGTTTTTATCGAGATATCGATACTGTTTCACCAAACTGCCGCTTGGAGAGCTATATAGGGGGAGCATAATGAACCACTTTTTGAGACCCAGTTTCTATAGCATTGTTCCCTCTACCCCGTCCTTCCTCTGAGGCTAGCAGTCTAGTTCAGTATAGTCTCAAGTCTAGGAAGAGAGGTTTGACGAGACCTCGACTACCCTGACCTCCTCTATATTCACTGCTTCCGCCCAACGCTTTTAATAGCCAACCACCACCAGGTACCATATGTAGGTATTATGTAACGAAAGTGCAATGTCTTGCATTTATTTTTTTAAGATTTTCTTTTTTCAATGTTGACCATAACTGTGCCCAACTTAGTCCATTCTGTGGGCCGAATTTTCCATCATGCGTTGCAGCATTTTATCAGGAATTTGGTGAATTACAGATTATTCTTTTCTTAGGGTAAGAAAAGAATAAGTAAATATAAGATTCTGGAAGGAAATCCTTCACCTGGTCCAAACATGTTCGATGAAATCACCTTAAATTAACATAATACCCCTGAAAAACAAAGAAAAATAGACACTTAAAGCCTTACGAGGGTATGCGGTGAGGTCAGGAAGTGTGAACGTTGACGTAGGGGTCTCTATGAAGAACTCATTCTCAGTGTTGTCCACTATTATCTCAGATCTGGCTTGTGATACAAGGTTCACATTGTCCGTAGCTCTAGAAATACCTCTATTCAGCTTTTTACCTGAAAATAAACAAGTGTGTAGCATTACAAAAAAAAATAATCACTCATACAACAGACAAAAGGGTACTTCTTTAGATGGTTACTCCCCTATGTTTATTTACAAAAATGGGGAGTAACCAAGGATTCTTTAGTTTGTTACTCCCCTAATATTTAATTTTTTTTATTGTTAAAAGAAAATGAAAGATTAGGGAAAAAGGCACTATTCCAATGTACGTTGGGACAAAGGAATATCACATTTTTATATTTAAAAGTTTGATAATCCTTTGTCCCAATGTACATTAGACTAAACATTCCTTTTTCTTAATAGTTATTTAGTCAAAGGAATTTACCAGAAGATATGAGTGAGCGATACTAGGTTATTTTCATTCATTTTAATATGTTCAAATTTTAAGAAATAAAATACCTAAAACAAACTTTCACAAAAATTACAATTCAAATTTTAAGTACCTTACCTTGCATCCATTGGAAAAACTCCCTCATCTAATTGTCCATTAAACAGAATTTCACTTCGGAAATTTAGACCTTTCTATTCCTCTAAAACTTAACTTATTTTAATTTCGTTTTAACCAAATCTAATATTTTTTCTGTCAACTAAATAAAATTTGTTGACAGAATTGTTGGTTACTCCCACTGTCAAAATGGTCTAAAATTTATTTGAAACGATGTTGTAAAAGAAACTCGGCAATTATTTAGATTGTATTTTTAAAATAAATGAATTTGTTTAAATAACTATTTAAAAAAAAGAGGTGTTTAGTCCAATATAAATTGGGACAAAGGAGTATCACACATTTGTTATTATAAGGGGAGTAACAGTCTAAAGAAGATCACTCCGTACACAATCTTTAGATGGTTACTCCCTTCGGTTTTTTATTAGGGGAGTAACAGTCTAAAGAAGATCACTCCGTACACCTTCTTTAGATGGTTACCCCCCTTATTATATCTTGAATTTATCTTTATACATCTTGTCTTTCCCCCTATTCTCACCCCAACAAAAGCCCTAATGCTTTTCTACATTCCCAAAAACGTTAATTGGGTGGAAAAATAATCATTTTTGGAATGTATCAATTCATAGCAATAAATTAGGGGAGTAACCAATAAATTTAAAAAAAAGGAGTAACCAAGTAATGTAAACACAGGGGAGTAACCAACTAAAGAAGGTTATGGGGGAGGCTTATTCAGATGGTTACTCCCCTTTTGGGGAGTAACCATCTAAAGAAGTGCCGACAAAAGAAGGTATCAAAATCCTTTTAGGACATATGGGACTTTTAATCTATTACCTTCCAAGTCGTTGAGGCTTTTTTTAGAGTCGGCAGTGGTATAGCTATCATTGGAAGAACCCCTACTCCTAGAAGAAGATGCAGACGAAGGCTGTCCGACCGGCCGTTGATTCCCCACGAAATTACCGTTTACTTCATCCTCAACGACCATGAGCCCAGCGTCCATTCTTCTACACACTAACCTGTCACAGAAAAAAGTTGAACAATATGGTCAAGTATGTGCTTAATATTAAGTTTTATAGAGACTTCAATTGTTTTAACAGCCTTAGAGCAGCTCGCACACGGCCAATAGTATTGTCAATACACAAAAGTATTGTCAATATTATTGACCGTGTGTGGAGTTGGTATTGATATAAAAAACAGTATTGATGAAAATTTGTTATTAAATTGCATATTGACAATATATTATTGGAAACTAAGAGGGTGCTAACCGAGGATGGAATGATTGACCTCAGGGATCATTAGTAACACTTGTTAACTAGAAATCCTTATCTCAGTGATAAAACGTGTTGTAATCAATTAACGACATCTCAGAAGCACGAGTACTTCCATCTGCAGGTTTGACACTATCGGACGAGGAGGCAAATCTCTATTTGTGGTGACAATATCATGTGGTATAGTGTGGTGACACATCTCTATGTGTGGTGACAATATCGTGTGGTATAGTGTGGTGACACATCTCTATTTGTGGTGATAATATTTTGTGCTATAGTGTGGTGACACATCTCTATTTGTGGTGACAATATCGTGTGGTATAGTGGGGTGACACATCTCTATTTGTGGTGACAATATCGTGTGGTATAGTGTGGTGACACATCTCTATTTGTAGTGACAATATCGTGTGGTATAGTGTGGTGACACATCTCTATTTGTGGTGACAATATCGTGTGGTATAGCATGGTGACACATCTCTATTTGTGGTGACAATATCGTGTGGTATAGTGTGGTGACACATCTCTATTTGTGGTGACAATATCGTGTGGTATAGTGTGGTGACACATCTCTATTTGTGGTGACAATATCGTGTGGTGACACATCTCTATTAAGTAGTGATTCTTCCTAAGAAGTATTGCCAGGGTGCTTGCTGCCACAAGATTTCATTTTAATCTATTTTGCCTAGAATCAAACCTGACACCTGGGCAACACCACATATCGTCAGTGGTGTTGCCCCTGACACCTGGGCAACACCACATACTGTCAGTGGTGTTGCCCCTGACACCTGGGCAACACCACATACTGTCAGTGGTGTTGCCCCTGACACCTGGGCAACACCACATACTGTCAGTGGTGTTGCCCCTGACACCTGGGCAACACCACATACTGTCAGTGGTGTTGCCCCTGACACCTGGGCAACACCACATACTGTCAGTGGTGTTGCCCCTGACACCTGGGCAACACCACATACTGTCAGTGGTGTTGCCCCTGACACCTGGGCAACACCACATACCGTCAGTGGTGTTGCCCCTGACACCTGGGCAACACCACATACCGTCAGTGGTGTTGCCCCTGACACCTGGGCAACACCACATACCGTCAGTGGTGTTGCCCCTGACACCTGGGCAACACCACATACCGTCAGTGGTGTTGCCCCTGACACCTGGGCAACACCACATACCGTCAGTGGTGTTGCCCCTGACACCTGGGCAACACCACATACCGTCAGTGGTGTTGCCCCTGACACCTGGGCAACACCACATACCGTCAGTGGTGTTGCCCCTGACACCTGGGCAACACCACATACCGTCAGTGGTGTTGCCCCTGACACCTGGGCAACACCACATACCGTCAGTGGTGTTGCCCCTGACACCTGGGCAACACCACATACCGTCAGTGGTGTTGCCCCTGACACCTGGGCAACACCACATACGGTCAGTGGTGTTGCCCTGGTGTCAGGTTTGATTTTAGGCAAAATAGATTAAAATTAAATCTTGTGGCATCAAGTAGTTTTATAGAGTATGACCTTCCATCGTGTGGTATACAGTAAAACCTCGCTTACACGACCCTCAATAACGCGACAACCTCAATTACAAGTGCAATTCTCAAATCCCCTTGAGATTGCCATAACAAATAATTTTAAATTAACCTCTATAACGCGACTATTATTATCCAAACAACCTCAATAACACGTATTTTTCCCAATTCACAGCATAACTCAGAACCTCTATAACAAGTCGTTTTGAGAAATCAACCTCTATAACAAGTCGTTTTGAGAAATCAACCTCTATAACACGGGATTTTTTCCAATTCACAACATAACTCAGAACCTCTATAACAAGTCGTTTTGAGAAATCAACCTCTATAACAAGTCGTTTTGAGAAATCAACCTCTATAACAAGTCGTTTTGAGAAATCAACCTCTATAACAAGTCGTTTTGAGAAATCAACCTCTATAACAAGTCGTTTTGAGAAATCAACCTCTATAACAAGTCGTTTTGAGAAATCAACCTCTATAACAAGTCTCTATACAGGGATGGGTCGACCTTGAACAAGTCTAGACTTGAAAACCCCACCCCACCCCGCTCCCAACATTGCCAACACGACTGATTGCCAAAATAATCTTGATAACATGACCCTCAACAAAATGAGCACCTCGATAACAAGACTGTTTCCCTAATCTCCTTGAGACACTTCTTATCGAGGTTCTACTGTAGCAACCATATATACACCATACAGTGTGGTGGAGCCATATAGTGCCTAGGTTGAGTTATATTAGTGCCTAAGTGGAGCCATATAGTCCCTTGGAGCAGCAAATGAATACTCCGAGATACAAAGAGATGGCAACATCCATTTTCATGTTGCCAACATTTTGCTGAGGCACAAGAACAACAAGGATACAAGCAACTTTGTTGCTTGCTGACAGGACATGTGTCACCGTTCACATGTTGCCAACATTTTTTTAATGTAATGTCCCCTTATGTTGATGAGAATCTACCAATTAGTTGTTTGTTGACAGAACATATGACACTGTCAAAATGTTGCCAACATTTTTTTTTTTAATGTAATGTCCCCTTATGTTGATGAGAATCTACCAATTAGTTGTTTGTTGACAGGACATATGACAATGTCAAAATGTTACCAACTTTTTTCTTTTCAGTAATGTCGCCCGATGTTGATGAGTATCTATCATTTTTTTGCGTTTTGACAGGACTGTGACCTGTCAACATGTTGCCAACATTTTGCTGCATACTGTGTAGTAAACATAAGATAAACCACGCAATACTATAAAGAAATGAGCTCCAACACGTACTAAACCTGGTTATGTAAATAAACACCAATTTAGACACGTCTAGATAAATATTATGTTCATCATGATTCTCCATCAGGACAAACCAACAAATAAACCAAATTTTGTTGGATTTTCTTATCCATCATATCAATAAATAAAACAATTAAATGGTAAACAAACAATAAAAAAAATGTTATTGAGAGTCGATAGTAAACTAATCATGTTCACTATTTAAAATTTCCCCAGTAATTAATCAGAATATTGTCTAAGGGCCATACATTATCAAGTAAGTTTGATCGTGTATGTAGAAATTTGTGAGTTGGATGGTTTGACAAGTAAATTTGACAGTGTAGTCCTAAAACCGTCCATGAAGAGATACGGCATACGTGTTGGATATTCGTTCTTATGGAGATATGACACTTTTCATAATAGGTTTTTGTTTGTTTCTTATTCTTAGTGAGAAATGAAAGATGCAATAGGTATGGGCCGTCCACACATTAGTGTGCCAATCTTGAGGCTCAAACCTCAATTTATTAATAAATTAATTTGGGCATACTTGTTTTCTTTTCAGCAACCAAAGTTTTCATTATTTCAATTTTCCCTTTTGCTTACATCTACTCCTTCAATAACAAGCAATACAAATTACGAGATATGATTCATATCCATGTTTAGAAACACACACTAGGTACAAAGAACAACAAATAATCACAGAATATTAAGCATTCACATGGGAGAGACTGCGGGTCACTATGAGCTCCGTCAATTTGATTTTATAGTCAGGGAAATTTGGAATAAATCTCGTAATAGGGTTATAGGAAAAGCACAAATAAAAACATGGGAGTTTACCAGTTGCACGCTATCACAAAAAAGTTGAAAAAACCAATATACCAGTTGCGCTCGTATAATTTTTTTTATAATATACCCATTGCGTGCCCTTCAATTTTTCTTAACGCACCATAGTTCCGCGGAGGTGTTTAGATTTCTACGGATCATTATCAATTTTGTACTATGACCTATGTATTTTTAATATACATATTTTATCCTAAATATCAAGTAGTGAATTGAAGAAAATAATCATTTTAGTTGACAATTAGCTTTGCTAATAACCCCTGTCCTGTAATGGCCTAAGCAGTCGAACCGGACTAAAACCCAAAGAAAAAAAAATTAGCTTTGCCTCAGTACTGTGCTTGTCATTAATTAGTTATTGAAATGAGTTATGTTAGGGGAAAAAGGAAAAGCCGTTATTAGTAGTGGATGGATTTAAATTTCGTAAAGCTCACGAAGTTCAGTGTGGTTTCTAATTAACCCTTAACTAGTCGCAACCATATGAATACACATAAGGTCACGTCGGGTCGTTTGGACCCAACATTATTATATGCTCAATCATATGCCATAAACATGCTATAAAGGTTATAATAGTAATAAAAACGAGTAAATATAATTAAATAACATATTTAATTACACTTTAGGCATAATATTTTGGGATCATTGTACATAAATAGTCAACACACTGAAAGTCGTGTCGGGTCACGTACCAGGGGGGTGGCATTTGTTGAAAAATCCGTGTCCCATCATAACGTCACAAAACTTGGAAAATAGTTTGTGCAACAGCTCATAGAATGCACTGCTCTCAATAATTTCAAGAAAAAGGGGGACAAAAGAAAAATGACAGCGGTTTATTTTGGTCTTAGATAATTAAAAGGATTGTTCACAGTTTTTATTTTACTAAATTTTTCAGTACTTAAAGAATTGTGTGAATAATTTTTTAAGCCTAATTATAATTTGTTGTTTTCTTTAAATTCACCGACATCAATTCCTTTTACTATGGTTAAAAGAGTCAGAAAATGCTGTGTTCCAGGTTGCTCTAACATCAATAATAAAATAATAAAATCAAAAGGTTGTGACAAAAAAGTATATTAGGTTTGTTCTTTATGTTGTCATTTATTCATAAATACTATGCTTAGTTTATTACAAGTTGTTACTTTAAATTACTTTATACGAACATTTTGATTGTAGTTTGATGTTAGGGGTTGACCATTCACCACTCGTGTTGAAGTTGTAGTATTAAAATGTCTGTTGTGAGATTGGATGAATGTCACTTTGAGTGAATGAACCTGGGTTGATTGCATTGTTATTATGATTGTTGTAAATAGTTTTTGTATGTCGTAAAATCTTGTCATGGTGATATAATAGTACATTACACGTCGAGTGTGGAGAGTAGCATTTTGCATGCGAGTGTGGAGTTTACACCCGAGCGACAGCGAGGGTAGTAAAAACCACACGAGCAATGCAAAATGCCGTTTTCACACGAGTTGCGTACCGTACTTTATCTACGATTGTTAGATTTTAATAATAAATACAGAAAATAATAATAAATAATTTTGATAAAGATAACATCAATTCATTAGTTGTATTTTGTGCCGAATTAATTATTTCGGAAGGCGTATTTTTCTCCTCATATTCGTCATAATCACTTAAATCACTCATTGATTTTCACAAAAAACTCTATACAAACAGTTACTTTTATTAAATAATCATAAAATTAGTTATGTTAAATGTAATCAAACTCGCTAATCGTGTGTAAAGTTGAAGAATAATTCTTCTTCTTTTCGTCACTAGAGTGGAAAAAAGAGGAATTCTTCTTCATTTCGTCACAAGAGTGGAAAAAAAAAGGAATTGTTCAAAACTATGAGACACGCATGCGCAATTAATACAGGTGTGTAAAGAATCACTTTCTACGAATCTAAACAGAGAT
>KZ651634.1:54835-80266 GCA_001010745.2 Gerris buenoi
AAAATATATATTTGCTTTTTTAAAGTTTGCATTCTTATTGGTTTATTACTGATAAAAAACATTGTGACCCCCGGGGGGATTGAACCCGGGACTTTTTGATTGAAGACAAGAAATCATTATTTACATAATGGGTATGCTTACTCATCTACAAAACCCTAAAAAGTACTTGGGGCAAGTACTTCCCTGTGATTTTTTACTAATATTTTTGTAAAATTATAAGGTTCAATTAAAAATACACATCAATTATAAATATACTTACTTTTATTTGATACACCTAACTTTCCAAAAAAAAAAAAATGGCTAGGAGCGCAACTGGTATATCGTTAAATTTTGTTATGCATGCAACTGCTATATTGGATTATGTGATAGCACGCCATTGGTCGACAGCCAAAAACATAAGTTTAATTCAAAGCGTAACAACATAACGATGATATCTTTATTTACAAAGCCAGTCTACATATATCACATGTATTGCAGATTGTAACAGTAATAGACATTGTTAAATAAGCATAAATCGCACTTCGAAAATGTATTTTATCTACGATTGATACGTAATATATACATTGTATCTCCGTTTAGATTCGTAAAAAGTGATTCTTTACACACCTGTATTAATTGCGCATGCGTGTCTCATAGTTTTGAACAATTCCTTTTTTTTCCACTCTTGTGACGAAATGAAGAAGAATTCCTCTTTTTTCCACTCTAGTGACGAAAAGAAGAAGAATTGTTCTTCAACTTTACTCACGATTAGCGAGTTTGTTTACATTTAACATAACTAATTTTATGTTTATTTAATAAAAGTAACTGTTTGTATTGAGTTTTTTGGGAAAATCAATGAGTGAGTTAAGTGATTATGACGAATATGAGGAGAAAAATACTCCTTCCGAAATAATTAATTCGGCACAAAATACAACTAATTGATGTTATCTTTATCAAAAGAGAAATACGAGCTTACATACGGGAAGTTTATTATTATTTTCTGTATTTATTATTAAAATCTAACAACCGTAGATAAAGTAAAGAACGCAACTCGTGCGAAAACGGCATTTTGCATTGCTCGTGTGGTTTTACTACCCTCGTTATCGCTCGGGTGTAAACTCCACACTCGCATGCAAAATGCTACTTTCCACACTCGAAGTGTAATGTACTATTATATCACCATGACAAGATTATACGACATACAAAAACTATTTACAACAATCATAATAACAATGCAATCAACCCAGGTTCATTCACTCAAAGTGACATTAATCCAATCTCACAACAGACATTTTACTACTACAACTTCAACACGAGTGGTACAATCAAACTTTTAATCGTGAATGGGAAGTTTTAATTGTGAGTTTAATCGTGAATGGGAACCCTTAAATACTATAAATATTTACAATAACACAAGTTTCATTGATGCATTCAATACACTGACTGACGAGATAACTGATAATGAATGTATTGTTGAAAATAGTTAGGCTTTTTTTAATGTAATTTATTTACATTGCAAGACAATGTTGTGATTAAGTTGTTTAATTAGTCTAAATTAACTGTTTTACTTGATTATCAATGGAACTTACTCATACTCATAGTGAATTAAACCTCCTTCTTTCAAATTAATCAGCCCCTTACGCCTTTAAAGGTTACACGATTTTTACGGAGCACTAACTTGTTTTGTTTTTAAAAATCTGCAATAACTAATATTTCAAAACAGAATGATTTAAACTACTTAAGTTAATCAACATCTGCAAACTAAAAATTAAACCTTTCTTAATTGGATGAGACGTGTTGGTAATATTATTTTAAGTTTATGAATTTACTGTTCACTAATGATTAAGGCGCTCCGCACACGGAGCAACTCAAAATAAACTCAACTGGAAACTCCAGTCATTTTTGAGTTGACCATGAGTTTCAACCTGTGTAATTGAATGGGACACCGCACACGGAGCAACTCATAACAAACTGGGTTTGCTTTATGTCAACTCAAAAATGACTCGAGTTTCCAGTTGAGTTTGTTTTGAGTTGCTCCGTGTGCGGAGGGCCTAAGTTTGAACAACCAGAGTCCAATAAACTAGATCTTCAGGAAGAGATCACTACAGATACTTTAAATTCTAACGTTACAAACCCAATTCAAGGACCATTCTCGAGGGAGTTGCCCATGACGAGAGTTGTCAACTAACGAGTCAGGTTGGCATACCTGTTTATTTCTAGGTCTAGGGTCGTAAAGAATGAACCCTGTAATAGGATGGAAAGGTCACCTTTGGAAGATCTAGATTCCTTAGTTCACTAATGATGTCAAATTAAAGTTGTCGGAACCAGTTTGTATTGAATATTTGGGTAGAACTACAGTGTACGGTGCCCCTACTAGATATCGCAAATCGGTACTATCGATTGTATTAATGACGCCATATTTCGATAAATCCAAATAATGCGTGATTTGCGTAATTTTACACGTTAAAACAAAAATGTGTTTGTTTTATATTTGAATTCAATTTTGTTAAGCTTAATTTTTTTTTTGCCCTAGAATATTTTATCGTCGCTCCACTCATTTTCTGATGAGAAACAACCCTCCTGCATATAGAATATAGACCAGGTAGAGGTCCAACTCGAAAATATAAAACTTACGGCAATATAGAAACACAATAGCCGCTCAAGAAGAGTTTAACAGACAAGATATATCGATATAATAAGTCTTGAAAAATGTCGTCATTGAGATAACATATTATCAGAAGCACCGTACACTGTAGTTCAGCCAATATTTGCTATTGTTGTTTTAAACAATAAACAGATCACTGTTATTTGTGATTACTTGTAAATGTTGAATTATGATACTTTACATTGAATGTGTAGGCTAGTTGGACAGACAAATTATAAAACACAATATGGCACTCGTACAAAATGTTGATATAGTAGTGTTAATTTCAAATGATAATAAATTATGTTAAATTTATTTAATTATGCTAAAATTATGGTAATAGAGCCTAAGAATCGAATCTTCGCTCGTCGATTCCTAAATAAAACATTAGAGAAAAAAAATAATCAAAGATAATTGTTTGTTTGTTTTCCTTACAACTTGTATATATTCGAGAATGCTAATTTTAACATTTGCAAATCTACTGAATATTGATAAGACTGTAGGTGTTCCAAGGATTATATCACTGAAACGATATTCTGTAGCGAGCATCTGAAACCAGATGATAAATCTCGGATATAAAAAAAGGTACGATAATGTCGTCTCCTGTGTTCCGTATCAGTGTTAAACAAACAAAGAAAAACGCTATTGATAACAGAAATACCCTACCATTTATGATGAGAACAAACATCGTGGAATGTTCGTGACGAAACGTATCATGTGTCAGAAATATAGCCGCCTAAGGAATGAACGGTAATATTAAGAGTAAAAATCTAAGTCTTCGGTACCGGTAAAGAACGATTTATCAGACGGTAACTGTGTACGTTAACATTGACGGGCGTAAAACAGGCTACGGCGACGAACAAGATTACAAATCGGGTGTAAAATATAACTTTGCAAGACGGATCAAATACGCAGTTCTAAGTAGGATTTCAAGGCTTCTCTACAAAGCGAGTAAATACTCACTGGAACTCGGTGCGGGGACCAACTGGAAGACCTGTTTCATTAATTTTCGTTTAAGAACACTTCGATTCCTTCTTAAAATCTAATATATTACTATTTAAAAAATATCAACAAAACGGTAATAAACACATTCATTTTCAACATAAATCAACACGGGACAGCTGATGGGCGGCAGAAAAACAAACAGGCTTGCCAAACTTCAATATTAAAAAATACGTATTAACAATCAAAACAAAAACAGTGTTGCTTTTTTATTTCCTTTTTAAACGTGATGTCAAATCACAATCACATGCTTCTCTGTTTTTCTTTTTCTCTTTACCTTTTTAATTTAACTCATTTTTGACGATCCGATCATATTTTGTTATTTTATTAATTCGATGTAGTTTTAGTATATTGTTTCTTAAAATCAATTTACTGCTTTTTTTACTTAATATCCTGATAAGTCAGTGTCGTTGAAAGAAAATTGTTGGAAAATGGTAAGTTTCTTTCGTTCTTTTCCAGTGTTTATATTGCTCTATTGTCTGAATTTAATTGATGTTGACAATTCATGTCTCCGTATTTTGTTTAATCTAGTATTTCATTCTTGGGATGAGCTCATTTTTAAATGATTAATTATAGGAGTGATCAAATCTATTGGTTTCTGTGTACAGATAGCTCATAGTGCACGAGCTGCCGCAATAGGACAAAACGCTGAACTGTTTATTACTTAAATATTTTATGAACTGTTGTTTCCTTTCGGCAAGTTTTTACTGTAGCAACCTCCTTGGTTCTAAACAATAGTCTGCCCTACAAAAGTCTCAAAGGTTTGTGTGTTTGTCTCCCCAAGACATTGAGACTCCTGGGCATAGTTGATTAGACTAAGAGATGTGATCACAATTGTATACAAAAGTGTGACATTCCTTTGTCCCAATGTGCATTGGAATAAATATGTATCCCTTCGCCTTGATAGCAATTTAGACTATGGGATATATTATGCTACTCTGTATAATGTTCCTTTGTCTAAATAACTATTAACACAAAGGGATATAGCGGGTGCTAGAGTAGTAAGAAAGTACCAAAATATTATTCTTCAAATCACATTGTTCTCAAAACAAGGCGTAGATGGCATGCCAGCTATGTAATATATTTATACTAGCCGTTATGCCCGTGGCAACGGGCAGAATAAATATGGTTAAAAAAAGAGCTAATTATAATTAAAATATTTAAATAGATATGTACTGTTTAAATAGTAAGTTTTATGCAAAGTGATTCATAACAGAGGCATGGCTCAGAGGTAGCGCTTTCGCTTAGTGACATGAAGGTCACTGGTTCACTCCCAGCTTATGGCGCAACAATTTTTAACGTTATAAATCATTTAGAGGTGAGTCGTCGCCCGTCGGGACACTACTCGATTATATAAAAGACTAGCTGTTAGGCCCGTGGCAACGGGCAGAATAAATATAGTTTTAAAAATATACTGTTTAAATAGAAAGGTTTAGGCCTGGATATTCAGTGTCAATGGTAGCTCAGTGGTAGAGCATTGGCTTCATACGCTGGAGGTTACTGGTTCAAATCTAGGTTTTAACTCATCAATTTTTAACGTCATAAATCATTTAGAGGTGCATCGTCGCCGTTATCGGGACACTACTCGATTATATAAAAGATGTTTATAGATAACTTTACCTCTTACACTTAACCCTCTTTTCCCATAGATACTGTCGTGAATGTCAACAATCTTGACAGTATTTTAAGAGTTAATGTTGTGAAAGTTAAGGGTTGAAGATATCATGTAAAATATAATTTCTTTTAACCTTAAGTATCTTTAAAATTAGAAATTGGTCCGAGACAACTCAGACAAACTCTCTCATATACAAGTTCATTATTACTTAGCCTAGTGTTTTCATTTATTTGTTTTTAAGTTTTCATCGGTACACATATAATTATTATTGAATATTATATTAAAATTTATCATTAAAACAACAATTAATCATAAAAATAATTTCTTCTCGGCAAAGAATTGAACCCGGCCTCTCTAAATTCGCATTCAAAGTTGTTTTCTCAGTAACTAGATTGTTTCTTTGGAAAATGGCTTACCTTGTTAGATTCATATTTAAAAATTTAAGTATTAAATATTAAACATTTTAGAATTTTTTAATCACAATTGTTGGAACCGTATTTTTTTTAGAGTTTTGGAGAAGTAGCTTCTCCAAATTTGGAGCTAAAATTGATTTCTTAATTTTGCCTTGGGGTATGATTTTTTTTTTTTTTTTAACATATATGCCGAATTTTGTCAAAATCAGCCCAGTTGTTTAAGCTCCACGCGTCTGCCCAAATTATCAACCTTTTTTGCACCATCACAATACTTTCTCTTTATATAAGGAAGTAAAAAATAAAATAAATAAGTTCGGTAATTCTTTAGATTGTTATTCCCCTGTTTTTTTTTGGTTTTTTTGCAGAATATAAATGGATGTAATTATTTATACATTCCTTTGTATGAATAACTATAAAGACAAATGGGTGTTTTTTCCAAAGTACTTTGGGATAAAGGAATATCACACTTCTGTTTTTATAAGGGGTGTAAAAGTCCACAAAAAGGATACTCCATACACCTTTAGATTGTTACTCCCTTTTGCTTTTTGATAAGGAGAGTAACAGTCTAAAGAAGTGCCTTAACTTCTACGTTACCTTTTTATTATTATTTTTTTTTTTTTTTAACTAGCCGAAGCGTACGAAAAGATTTATTGACAAGAAGAATTCTGTGACGTTCCAACTAGTTCACCGATCTCAGAAGGATCCTTTGGTCACAGATGAGAACGCACCTAAACGAGTTCTGCAGCCAATTAAGGTACTGCTTTTCCTTATCATATTGCTTGCATTACTCTTATCATATTGCTTGCATTACCTTATCATATTGCTTGCAATACCTTATCATAATTTCATATAACTTTTGATAATATTGTAGGGAAAATATTATTTTTTTTATATACTATTAAAACATTATTATGTTATACAGGGTGATAGGAACGACGATCTAGAAAAATTTGGAATATACTTTGACGATGATTATGACTATATGCAGCATCTCAAGCCAAGTTCAGGCGGGGCCACACTTCTACCTGTGGACCAGCCGGTCAAGCAAAAGGTACTTATTTCTTTATTAGTGTTTTGATGGTTCTAGAGTTTCATCAAATCGAAAGGGTTTGTAATTGAGATTCAAGAAGCAGGGCCGATTCTATTAATAGGCAAGACTAGGCTGCATAGGACGGCCAAATTTTAGGAGCTGTTAAAGGAAGGAGGAGAAATGAATATTTAATCAATAAACTAATAAAATATTGAATGTCGCAGCTCTAGCAGCTGTAGAATTTGAGCTGCAGTTTTTCGACCCTCATGAAAAAATTTGAAACGTAATTATGTCCTTCTTTGATAATAAGCACCTCATATGTGCATATACAGTCACTACTTCTGGATGGCTTAGGCATAATAAAGAGCTTTTACACAGGGTTCAACTATAAAAACCATGTGTTAAGTCTTTAATTAGTTTTAAGTTGATAGCAACCCTGCATCAGTTCAACTATTATAGGAGCACCTAGTGGCAAATAGTTCAATTATTTTCCACTAGGAATATTCTCACCGACAAGCTGAACGGACACCTCCCGGCAGGCAGTTTTTTTACTAGTAGTCACTCATGTATTGTTGCATAAGCAACATTTTGGATTTTTTTATATTATTATTTTTTGAATAATTTGTTTTTTTTTATAACTGTCAAGTTGAATGTCAGTTGGGTTTGTTGGTAAAAAGTAAATATAATTGATTTGAAAACAGTGCGATTCTTGTGCGATTTCTTAATAGTTCTTTAAGAGAAGTTTTAAATAGCCCAAAGCCCTTCCCTACCACTTGACTGCCGATACATGTATATTCACTCTTATTATTTCTTAGTTTGTGAGTAACAATTGAGGTGCTTAGTGGATTCTTAGTGTATACACTCTAAACGTAATTATAAATCAGTTTTATCAAGATTCTATGTGTGTTGTGAATGTTTATTGAATCTAAATCAATCAACGTAAACATAACCATTAAAGAATCAAACGTAAAGTAAGCGTAAACTCCATATAATTGGCATTTATAACCGGATGAATGCCACTAAATTTAATCGTCAATAGTACCAAACCTTGAAAATTCAATATTTGTCGATAACAAATTCTTTTAAATTCTGTAGAGGCAGTTAGAGTGTATAGTCTTAATATATTTTTAAGAAGAGGGGTTCGAACCCTAAAAGTCTCATCATAATGTGTGTTCGGTAGCTACTCAATATAAATAGTGTCTTGTAAATTGGATAATCTGGCTGTGTGTGTGTGAGCTGACAATAAATTGGCCAGTCTGAATTTTGACTGAATGGGACAATGTAGGGCAAGGCTACGAAAGGAAAATAGTGGACTTTTGGAGAAATGAATTTGGTACTTGTTTATAACAACACATGCCGCAGCTTGAACAAAAACATGCCGGCTACTTGCACGTGGATTTGTTAAATGGCATGCCTGTAGCTGGCAAGCAAGCAGATAAAAACTTAATAAAAATCCTTGGCATGCCAGTTACTGGCAAATACCCTATTTTGGCATGCTAGCTACTTCCCCAATTTGACGGCATGTGTATCTCCGCCTTAATGGTCATGCATCTACGTGTTCTGAAGCTGCAAGCAACTAATGATGTGATGTCCTCTTCATCTGTGGTGTGTAGATGACAGCCCTGTGTGGGAGGGCTATGTAGTTCAGAAATCTCTCAAAAAGATCACATTGCGAGTTACTGTTAAGGAAATAAAGGGAAGCATTGATTTGATACTAAACTCTGGCTGATAGAAGTCAATTTTATTTCTCCTTGCAACCATAACAGAAACAAAGAGCCATGACCAGGTATACCTTGTTATTTCTTCTGGCTATTGCATCATGGATTGTTATTAATCCTAAACCTACATAATATAAATAAAGCACAAACTTGTCAGAAAATTCTCTCGTTTATATTTTGTTTTTATTTCAGAAAGAAGACACAAGGGTTAGTCTGCCATCTTCTGTGTTTGCATCACATGTTGAAGAAAAGGTGGGAGTTCTTAATAAAGCAGCGCCTACTAGAGGTTCGTTAGTTTAAGTAAAAGTATAAATAATAGTTTATTCTAAATTCAAATGATCCAATATAGAATCCATTGTAAGGGTAAGTGTCCATCTGAGACTTTTTAGTATCGAGACTCGCTCTCGAGATTTAAATCGCTAGTGGACATGGGGCTGAGACTAGTCTCGGAGACTTGCAGACTCTCCGAGACTCGAGAGAGCCTGATGTTGCTCTCAAGTGGACAAGGTTCTGAGACTAATCTTGAGACTAACTCTCGAGATTTAGTCTCAGATGGACACTTACCCTAAGGTTGTTTTTTTTCTGTATATGAATTATCTACTAATAAATCCTTATTAGGTTGTGGTTCTCTGTTATGATAAAGTCTTGTTAGTATTGGGTCAAAACATTGTTTTGTATTTATGTATTAAGGACATTCTTATATGTGCTGGATGTAGTTTTTGATGGAATTTCGTCTCCGATGAAAAATTCACAAATCACAGTACAAATTTGCCAGAGCATTTGACGAGCAGGGATCTATGCGGATAGATATTTAGTGACATTCCTTGTATTAACTTATTTAACAACTTTTTGTTTAACAAAAATAACACAGGCCTGAATATATTCCTTATCAGAGGAATTACAGTAATCCCCTGATATCTGTGGCAGTTAAGTTTCTACAGATAATGCAGATAACTGATACGGAAGTGTTTCTGCCTTTTTTCAGATGATATGCAAGCTCAACGAAAGCTTTTTCCTTGTCTGATCCTCGACTCGCAAATCAACCAGAAATAGGCTTTCACAATTCCCTCTAATCTAAAATATCATTTTGAACACATATTGTGTTCGAAATAAAGAATTTTTGAACACATTTCAGCGAAAATTAGAGCACTTTCCCTGACTCTTGGGTCAAATATTTTACAGCGGATAAAAACCTTGTATATTGAGAGATTACCTTATCAAATTAACGATGTAGTCTTCTACACTTTTTTGGCCCCTTGTTTTTAGGGTTTCGTTGGTAAAACCAAAAAAAAAAGAAACCCTTATAGTTTCGTTCCTCTGTCATCAAAATATTGCGTATGCCCCCTTCCCCCCTTATACTAATTCGTGTTCACAATACCAACGAAACCCTTTTTACGTGATACTTTCCCTTTTTGCGTGAGACGCCCTACCAATTTATTTTAAAGTATCTACTAATAAAGTTGCAGAAGATAGTACCTTTCTCATTATCAGGTATGGAAACTCAAGGAATAAAAGTTTGAGTTGTTTCCTGCTGTTTTAACGTATTTTATTTTAAAAAACTCGGAATTTTACTTTTATATTTAGATATCTTATTAGATTTTATTTTTTTTATTTTAGATTTCTTCTGACTTTATAATTTACCAAAAGTAAAGCCTGTGAAAGCCTATAATATATTTATGTATTTATAAGTTTATTGAATTTGTTGTTTTCAGGGCTTGACCTAAGCTTGGACCCTGAAGTGATAGCAGCGTTGGACAGTGATTATGATTTCAGTGACCCTGAAAATGAATTTGAAGACGACTTTGTTTTGCAGCTTAATGCTAAACGGGAAGAGTAAGTTAACTGTTAAAGTTTTCTCTAAAATTAAAAACAAAAAATTTAAATTTGCAGAACACAGTATCAGGCTGATAAGCATGATGTAGGGAAGAAGTAGATGAAAGATACAAAGGCTTTAAGAACCCACATTGTTGTGTATCTCTTGAAAATATTATCATTTAATCTTTTAATTTCCATGAATAGTACTTGCAAATATATTTCATAGTGGTAGTGGTATTCATTAACGTTGGTAATTTATATACCTATTGCATTTTCAAACTAGTGTTCCTTACAATGATGATATGATTGCAGTGGTAACGATTCAGATGTTGGCAGCGATGATCTGATGGATGGATTCAGCGATGAAGAAGATGAAGGAATGAGCGACGGAGAAGTAGACATGGATGATCTTGGAAGTTTAAACGAAATGGAAACCAAGTCCCGTTTTACTGACTACTCAATGACCAGCTCCATCATGAGAAGAAACGACCATCTGAGACACTTGGACGATCGGTTTGAAGAGGTCTGTTACTGAAGTTCTAGGTCTTCCGGTGGGACTGCATCTCGAAGGGTGTGTGTCCTGATGTTTCGCTCCTACTGCTAGAAGCATTTTCAGGGGTGTTCATGGTGTCCTGGGTTTAAGACAGGTGTGAACTGGAGGTTGGGTTGAGGAAACGGTAGTTTTATTCCTCCTTGGCCTTTTGTCATATCTTGAGGTGATTGCATCAGATGTTACGTCAGCCGGTAATGTGTCATCCTGTTTGACGGTGGGGGCATTTCGAGCCTTAGGCTTGTCCGGGTGTTGACCTGTACTTAGGGTATTGATGAGGGGTTTCCAGGTCTTCGAATGTCTAAAACCGTCTTCTCCATTAAAGTTGTGAGCGTGCTTTTCGATTTCAATAGCCTCTCTTACTATTCGACTGTGGTATCCTGTCACTGAGGCTAAGACTTTGGTGTCTTCGAACTTGATGAGACGACCGGACTCACTGGAATGCTGTGCAACGGCAGACTTGTGATCGTCATTTTTGACTGCCCTTATGTGCTCCTGTAAACAAGTGCATACCAGTCTACCCGTTTGTCCGATGTAAGACTTCCCACAGCTGCAAGGAATCTGGTATACTCCCTCTGTTTTGAAGGGTAAACTGTCCTTCACTGAGCCCAGGATCCTCTTGGCAGTCGTTCCACTAGTATAGGTTGTTCCGATTTTATGTTTATGCAGGATCCTAGCTATTCTGTCGGTTGTGCCTTTGATGAACAGGTCTGTTACTGTTTACGTCACCTTATTGCGTGTTTCATTTTTAATCATACTCTTTTCTGATTAATGCAAGATCAACTGAACGACATATTGGAGTGTGATATACAGGTAAATAAAACTCAGATTATAGGTTGCCTGAGAGAGCGCACTTAAAGCTCTATTAAGTCTTGAAAACATGGATCCACATTTAAGTTTAGAAGTTATGATGTTATAGGAGGTAGATTGGTTTTCATTTGTATTCATTGTAGTACTATATTCCACCGATTGAAGTAAATTTTATATAAAGTGATATCAGAATTCCTAGCTGACCAAATGCTAATCAAAATGGATTCATTTTTTATAATTTCACACCTTAAGATACCATCTACTATATCAATTAGATTTTCTTCACTTTATGAAAAAGCATCAAAATGTCGATATGTGGATTCGATGCCAAAAACATTAATTTTCCTTGAAATGTATAAAATTAGTTTTTTTATAAATATACTTAATTTTTTCAGTCACCTATTGTTCTGTATATATTTTTTTTCTTTTTCTACCATTTTTTTTATTTTTCATAACAATTAAATTTTTAATCTTTTACTTATTGCTCTTTAACAGTTTTATTTGCCTTAAAGGAAAAGTATTGTTTTTTTGAACTTCTAGTTTTATTTCTTTTACCTCCTACTTGTAAATTGTTAATAAAGGATACGTTTTTTGGTAGATAAGATAAGATAATCGATTTATTAAATTCATTTCACTAATAAATTTACAAATCTATATACAGTATTTTGAATTTAAATCAGCCAAAGCTGTGGATTTAGTATATAATTTATTTTATACATTTTATCATTTTATTTATTTTAATGGTAGTTTTTTTTCTTACTTATTTATATTTATTTATTTTTTACTAGTTCATATTACAAACATTGAAATGCCTATTACTACGTACATGCACATGCAAAAAGAATAATAAAATAATGTATATATGTATACTCATATACATGTACATTCATATCACAATATCGTAACAATATATATATAATATATAATAACAACAAAAACCAAACATAACTTTGTAAAAACTAAATAATAAATTTAACAAAAATATCTATTACTTATATTACTTTAGGTTACTCGTAAGTAACAATATAAACATAATATAATAATAACATAACTCCAAACATAACTTTGTAAAAATTAAATAATAAATTTAGCAAAAATATCTATGAGTTAAGTTAACTCGTCCTGATCAAATGAGGCGACTTATTCTGGTTTAAGCCAGGCCTGAACATAAACGCTGCTCATTCTCCTCCACTCTGTTCTCTCCCTAGCCACTCTCCTCCATAGCACACCTCCACAGCACCTTCTCACCTCCTCGTCCCATCTAGCCCTGGGTATTCCTCTTCTTCTTTTCATATCCATAGGACACCAGTCTATTACTTTACTACTCCATCTTTCGTCTTTAAAACGTCTTCAAAGACGAAGACGCTTTTTGGTACCACAAATAAATTCGTGACAGTTTAGAGGAACTATTAGTCTTCTGATTATTATATATTAGAATTTCAGATGCATTAGGAGAATTTTTTATGTCTATGTCCTGAAAATTCATCTTAGGGGGTGACACACTTCGCTACCCGGTCGTCATTGATAATAGAATGGAACCTGCCACACGAGGTGGCGCCACCCGGTCAGCCCATTGTTCTTAATTGAGCCTGTCACCCAAGTCTCTGCCACTCAGCCCCAACTCCTTCAATCAAATCAAGGGGAAATCAAATCAGGGGCCAACTGCATCCCTCATATAAGAGTTTTTACTGGTCCAAACTGTACTTCATTATTCTGAGCAAATTGTTGAAACTTCCACGTGAAATTCGGTAAAAATTAAAAAAATGTTACTGTCATCTTTGATACAGGGGTACACTGTATGAAAAACTAGTATTCTTTTTGTCTGAAATTATTAGATGAATCCAAAATCATCTTTTTCCCCTTCTTTAACGAACATAATGATAAGCAAGTACAGCTATCTCCTCCAGGTCCATTTCTCTACTGGCTGAAAAAAGTAAAAACTCGGGTGGCGCAAGACAGGTGGCGGAAGCAAGTGGCATCTACCAGGTGGCGCGCCACCCGGGTGGCCCTACCTGGGTGGCGAAGTGTGTCACTAGCCTGTTGTGTCTTTAGCCCACAACATAACTAAGAAAAGGTGTTCTTAATAATAAAATAAAATACATATATATATTGGATTGAGTGGGGGCGAGTCATATCGTTGATAGATTCAAAACCAGACTGCCCGTCTCGGCTTTAACTATAATACGAGGATGCCTCCCCACCACGCACTTTATTATCATTTCGTATTTATAATATATAAACATAAGATTAATACAATTGGAATTTAAACTCATATATAACATAGCCTTAAAGTTGTGTGCTTGACAAGTGATAAGTTTCAACTGTAGAAATGGGAATAATATTCTGTGCACGCTAATAGAATTTTTATAAAGTTAATCATTGTAAATTTTCACAAATATATTTATAATTTTTTTATGCACTTATTTGACAGATGTTTGCCGGCTATGACGAGACTGAAATCGGCGCTCTGGACTGTGAAGAAATCGAAGGAGATGTAGATTTGAAAAGTGACATGCTTATGAAGATCGCCGATGAATTTGAAAAATCTCGAAAAACTGTAAGTTATCAAATTTTCCTGTCAAGGCTTGGGGAACTGTAGAATGTGGGGCCTCAGTCATAGAAAGAGGAAAATGCTAGACCTGCGCAAAAACTGTGCATTGTTGGTTTAGTTTCCACTGGTAGTGAAAAGCATGTTGCGTAATTGAAAAGCCCGATCTTTCCACTTCCTAAATAATATAAATAGATAGAAGCTGATAACTATGAAAAATTATATTAGTATTTTTTTACTAATATAATATAGTTATTACTAATATAATATAGTTATTACTAATATAATATAGTATTAAAACTTTGAGTGGACTGTATTGACAGAAAAAGGGATTGAAGCCATAAAAAGAAAAACAGGTTTTCACAAAATGTCATACAATAATAAAATAAAAAATAATTGAAGTTGGTTCAGTTGAGGTAGCGTATCTGGGGCATCATGTATAGAAATGAAAAAACTGGCACATATAATTAGTCTTTTCTGTATATTGATAAAAAAATTGCCCCAATTACGGATTCTTCTTCATTTCATAAGTTTTCTCTTAATGCATTTTCCATCTTCAGTCCTCTATTTTAAGACCCAGATGTATACAGGTCGATTTTGCGAATCTTGGGCGTATTTATCTGTCGTAGATTACCTGGGCTTCGATGTAGCGAGAGAGAGTATGAAATGAAAAAAAATACACAAATAATGCAATTTATATCAATATACAGAAACACTTTAATTATGTATGCATTATGTTTGTTTGTTTTTGCATTTCTATACATAACGCCCAGATATGCTACCTCAACTCTTGGTTCAAAACAATGACAAGAATTTAGTAGTAAGGGATGAGTAAAAGATAAAGATAGGAATTCGGTTGAAGGCACCTGTAGTAGAAAAGATATGTGGACGTAGAATGTGTTTTCAGGAATCTCTGTTGAGGGTCCTGGAGATAGTCAAATCAGCTGGAAGATCAGGCTAACCAGCAGAAGTCTTGATGGGAAAGTCAGATAGCTTATTGCCTTGGTAGGCAGTTCAGTAAGGTAGTCAAATTATCACCAAACTTGATGGTCTGGTAGACCGAATCAAGCAAAGATTTTAACTTTTACAGTGTTGAGAGTGGATGATGAAGACAGACTGCTCCATGTAAAGGAAGTTAAGAAAGGGGTAAGAAGCAAAGGAAGATAGAGGAATTCAGGTGTTAACATAATTAGGCTAAATCGTAGAATTAAAGAGCTACCTGGGACTCAATGAAGTATAAATTAGATTTACTTAGAAAATCTGTCATTAGCAACTTTATAAAACTTTCTAAATCCAATTAACATTATAATGAATTTAAAAATTTAATAAATTAATTAAATAATAATTAGAACTTAGGTAAATTTACTAAAATACCTAACTATCCGCCATGCACAGTTTTTTGCACGGGTTTTAATTTTTTACCTCTTTCTATTGCTGTTGCCTTGGATTTTACACCTTAATAAATTATTCCCACCTTCTTTGATTCTTTTGGTTTTTTTTTTTTTTGTTTGTTGATCAGGAAAAACTAGTGACTGAGCCAACTGAGCTGGGTGATATTTCCGAATCAGATTCGGACGATGAAAGTGATTGCAGCTTGGTGGAAGTCAAAGAAAGAGAGAAATGGGACTGCGAGTCTATTCTATCTACATATTCAAACATATATAACCATCCCAAGATCATCGACGCTCCACCTGTTAGTATAATAATAAGCATTTTATCATTTTAAACTTGAAAATTCAGTGTGTAAGGCATGTTATAGACAAACCAGACAAGAGTAAGTTATATTGACCAGACTTAGCTCAGGTTCCAGTGGAATAAACTAATGGACACCATTATCATGCAAGATTTGCCAACCTGCATTTTATGGGGAAAATAAATTATTGTTCAGTAGAACCTCGATTTTCCAAACTTTTTGATTATCCGACCCACCTCTGGTCCCAATTAGTTATTTTTTTATTTTAATGAACCACGATTATCCAAATCCATTAAAATAAAAGAAAAACAATAAATAGTGTTGAGATGAATATGTTATTAACAATGGGCTTATTGTGACTTACTCTCCAATTTCATTGTTCAGATGTGTTGGTTGTCAAAAATGTTGAATGACGGACAGGCAGACAGACACAAGACCAAACATTTCCCCTAATATCTGAAACAAATTTTTTTTCTTGGAATTTTTTAATTTAATGCTTCCATTACCTTGGATGATCTCGGAAGCAAAAACTTCCTAGGGGAAAATACTTTAATACATTATACCAACTTACAGATCATTTGTAAAACTCACCGGTAAATAATGTAGGACATAACAAATATGACCTTAGAAGTAGTAGCAGTAGTCTAGTACTTCCTACTAGAACGGGTAGGACGAACTACTTGTTCAAACCTAGCAATTAGGCCATCACTTAGGCCCTTTTTACACCTCGTGGTGGAGAGTTCTAACTACTTCACACTTCATACATTTGTACATTGTACCGCCGAAGCGAAATACATTACATTAGCATCTTTCCATATTGATTTAAAAAAATTAAATTACTGTTGAATAGTTTAACCCTCGGGAACGCGCGATCCTGTGAGGCCTAAATTTGAGATATAACTGTGAAATTGAGATAGATGTAGGCGCGATGGGAACATAGGGATTTTTCTAGCTACATTTCTTGCTTTTATCAAGAGAATCAGTCACTTTTTGACATCGTACGTGATTGTACTTCAATTATATGCCCATATTGTCCTGACAGGGGCCCGCGCCACTTTCACTTAAATTTTAGTATTATGCTAATTTCAGTGAAATTTATACATATAATATAAAATAAATTAATATGGTACCTGAATTTAAAAATAAAATAATAAAAATATAAAGAAAAAATTAAAAATTTGAAAATTATAATTGAGACTGACTAATTTTATGCTTATAAACTATAAGACTAAACAACACTATTTTATCAATTAAAAAAAAATAATAGAACAATAGAACCAATTTAAATATGTTTTATAATATTTTGTAAAAATGATTTCAAGTTTATATTTATTTTACATGTTGTGTGGGCATTTTAAACAGATTAAGTCCTATCAGGGGTCTGCGCCTCCTCGTGTCAGTATTAGACTGCGCCCGCCTGAGGGTTAAGTTACTGCTATTTTAATAATTTCTTCGCTGTGGTAGCTTTGATGGCTAACAATTTAAATAATTTTACTTTCTGTTATGCTTATATGAAGATAACAAGGATTGCGATTCCATACAAATTTGATTTTGACAGATTTTTATGTTTTAAGGTCGTACCAAACAAAAAAAAAACTGTTTTTGATAAATGTCTTTCTGTGTAAAAATAATGTGATGCCAAGTTATTTTAAATTATTATTGATTATTTTAACTTATTAATGATTATTTTAACTTATTATTGATTATTTTAACTTATTAATGATTATTTTAACTTATTATTGATTATTTTAATTAATTATTGATAATTTTATTTAAATTTCTAGTCGAAAATCAAGATTAACGCTAAGACTGGTATGCCAGAGACCAAGATGCGGCTGACAGCTAAAGCACTGGCAGCTCTGAGCGGAGGAGATGACAACTTTGTTAAAAGTGCCGGGCCGAGATCCCTCGCTACGGCCGTATCAACCCTCTCTATCAGACCTAAAGATGAAAAACCCGAGGAAAGACACGATCGTAAGAAAGCCTTCAGAATTCACAAACAGGTACGATTCTTAGTAGTAGTAGTCTAGTACTTCCTACTAGAACGGGTAGGACGAACCACTTCTTCGAACCTTTCAATTATGCCTTCACTCAGGCCCTTTTTACACCCCGCGGTGGAGAGTTGCAGCCACTTCACACATCATACATATGTACATTGTACCGCCGAAGCGAGTATGATGTGATCAATAGTGAGCCAAGTGTAAAGGATTGGAGCTTTTGAATTACATTTGTGGAAATATTGGATAATTTCGGAGTAAATGTTTTATAATTCAATGACCACATATCTTAAAAGGCGCTAAAAGATTGACTTGTTTTCAAATTTCTAGCTTGATGTTAGTCAGACACTTTTTTGCACGCTATCTCCTGGACTATGTGCATATATTATCCTTTTGCATCTGAGGTATTCACTTATTTTAGGGATAATATCCGCCATTTTGAAAACACTATATATATTTGTGATCCACATTCCAATACCTTTAATATGATACCCCATTTAAAAATTTAAAAAAACAAAAACTTAATAACTGATTGATTATTTGTTTGAACTTAGGAACGAAGGAAGGAGAAGAAACTGAACACGACAGCGTTCAAAGAGGAGAAAAGACGAGTAGAGAAGATGATGGCAAATAACAAGACAAAACATATTGTTAAAATTTAATTATCTCCTTTTGTATAATTCTTCTGTTATTTTTGTACATACCATTATATTATTTTTATCAAACATTTTTTTTTTTTGTTTATCCTTTTGAAAGCGAACGTGTTGAGGGGGCTACACACCTTCTGCTCTGCGCAGTTTATCTCGTGTGACGTCATGTCTGAGCGATAAATTGTGTGAACTGCGCAGTTTGTACAGGTTTTCACGCAGATATAAAGTCTGCGCATTCGAACCCTCTTTTGCTACGATTTTGTAGATTTTATTAGAAAACACTTAGAACCAAGTGAAGACAGAATTTAAGATAAATCGGACAGTATCCTACACACCTTCAGTTCAGATAAACGTACAGATTTTCACGCAGTTATTTTTCGACACATAACTGCACAGATAAACTGAAGGTGTGTAGCCCCCTTTGCAGTAAAACCTTGATTCATGATGCATTCGGTAAAATCATGATGAAAGAAAGGGGGGGTGTATTCGGCAGGCGAGGCCTGCGGAATACACCCCCCCTTTTCTTTGACTATGCATCCCCCCACTACCCTAAACCTGCCCCACGACCACTAAGGCACTATCTGCCAATTATTATGTTTAAAAAGTACCTGGATGAGCCAAGTTATTTAACTTTTGATTTGACAAAGTTTTTGTGCCTCTTATCAAAAATAATAACGTGGTCAATTTTAGCCCTTAAAAATTTCCGCTTTTAAACCAGACATTCATGTCTCCAACTTAGTTGTGTACGGCTCTTTCGGGTTTGGCAGCAAGGAGCCTAAGCCACGCCCTCAGACCCTGCTACAAATAAATAAACAAACAACCTTTTGTTTTATACAGGGTGTCCCAAAAAGAAGAGGCATATAGGGCACCCTAAAAGGAGTCAAAAATGTTGTATCCATTTTTTGAAAATTTTTGGCTGAGCTTAGTTTTTTATACTTATACAAGGGTATCTCGAGGACAAAAAGGGGTAGCTCATTATTAAGCAGGGCTGCTTAATAACTATTGACCGTGTGCGGTGTTTCAGTATTCAATAACTTACTTTATTTAACACAAGACAAGACTATGCCAATGTCACAACAAAACAATAACGACAACAATGAAACCTCCCACATCCCCTTTTCTGGGACTTTCAATTCTCCTCGATGAGCCTCTTAGGTGGTTGGCGAACTCAGGTACTTCTACCAAGTTCTGTTGGTCGAATTGTGGTATCAGATTGATTCTTCTTCACGTTGTCCGACAGATTCGCCATAGTGGATAGGGTTGGGAGGTTATTAAAAATAACCGGTTATTCGGTTAACCGGTTATTTTGAAAGCCGGTTATAACCGGGTCCGGTTAACCGGACAAAATAACCGGTTATTTAGGTTAACCGGTTATTTTTTTTTTCATGTTAGAGGGGGGGGGGTATTGGATATCCAAATGAAAGATAATTTTCCTACCATTACAGTACAACAGTACTTCCATGCCCTCCTGAATTGCAATTCGTCACAATTTCCTTTTATATCTACTAACTTTATGTCAAGGTCTACATTTAGATAGTTCTAAACTGAGGTGTATAATGGCGAGAATAACCGGTAATCTGAATAAACATACTAAATTCTTTAAAAAAAAAAATACTAAATTTAATAATATATACGTGTATAACTTTAAACTATAAGAAAATATTCAAAATTTAAGCAAAACAAAGAATGAAGTTTTAATTATAATAAGGTTGTTGTAAAATGTGAAATAGAAATAGAACATTGAATTTATTAATTCGATTTGCTTGTGCTTGCGACTTGCGATCACTTCTTCTTCTTTTTCTTCTTCTGTTGTTCGGTTCTTCGTTTTTGTTTTAACGCGAAAAAATAAATATGTCGGACAGTCAGTAAGAATATTGAGTGGTTTATTTTTTGTTTGTCTCTGCATGCATACCCACAAAAAAAAAAAATTTCGACGTACAAAAAAAACAAAAAGAAAAAAGCTGGTCCAAACAATAAATAACCGGTATTTCGGTTATTGGCTAAAAATAAAATAACCGGTTAATAACCTGATAAAAAAAATAACCGGTTAACCGGGAAAAAATAACCGGTTATTCAAATAACCGGTTATTTTTGCCCATCCCTAATAGTGGAGTGGTATAGTTGTGGCGCGGGGAAGTCCCGTGATGCAACTCGCTTAGCAGCTGGGATCAGCATATGTCTGTTGCATCGGACTGTCCCTTGTGACGTCTGTACCAAGTAACTTCTGGGTACAGCTAGTTTTTTGATGATAGTGTCATACCTTCTTAAGTCCACTATCCATACTCTTGTTTTCTGTTTTAAGGGTATCAAATCGATGGCTCGATGTCGTCTATCATGAGCTTCTTTCCCCTTCTGTCTTAATTGGACCTCTTTTTCGCGAAATCTGCTTAGGTTCGGCCAGGCGGGTTTCAAATTTTGGGGAGTTATGAGAACGGTTCCTCTCAACCGACGACCCATCAAAAGTTCTGAGGGGCTAGGTCTTCCGGCCAAAGGTGTTGACCGTTAGGCTAACAACCCTAAAATAGGATCAGTTAAACTGTGCGGAGAAAAACTGTGTTGATGAAAATTTGTTATTAAATTGCATATTGACAATAGTATTTTCAATAATATTATTGACTATAGTATTGATGCTGGGCCGCTTTATAGGTATCGTTGGAAACATAAAAACATTTGCTAAAAGTAATGTTATTATCAATTTTCATTTATTTTTATTCCTTCTAGTTAAATTTAGCTCAAAATGTCATTTGAAAAAAAAAAAAAAATTGACGGCCCATAGTGTATTTATGCTATAATAGGTGCTCTTTCTGCTGCTATGGAATAAGAAATAATAATGATTAAAATAATACCAACGGGGCATTCAGGTGGCAGAAGGTGGGTATCCATTAACATACTCCCAAAAATACGATTTTCTGGATCACTTTTCATTATATTTTCCTCCTTTGGTTATTTTTCTGAGAAAGCAAGTGCTAATATTCTAGCTAAGCAATTTCACGGTTCTTTATCTCGTTTGAATCGACATGTAAATTTTTGGTGCCTATATTTTATTTTATCACATATTTACCTTTTTTTTTGTAGCTTTAGTTATCGCATTATATAATATGAAACAGATTGTGATATTTATACCATTAATACTAAAATTTAACATTTGTACCTATATTATAGTTAAAAAAGAATGAGTTTTGAGGTAGGGGGCACCCTGATTTTGGGGGGGGGGGGAGTAGATAATATGACGTCGGTTTGTTTCATTTCCTGTGCTACCTCCTCATCCGCCCTGGAACCATTTCCTCACATTATCTTATGTTAGTTTTCTCACATCCGTACCATCTTTTCCCGACATCATCTATGTCAGTATCCTGCTTCACACATTCTTTATTTGTTTAAGAAGTTTTCCCGACTTCTTCCACGTCATTTTTATGTCATCAACAAACTTTTACTTCTTAACACCTTGTTAGGTTCTTTTAAAGTGAAACTTCTTTGGCGGCGCGGCGGCAGAGTGGATTTTTTAATAAAGTGGAATCATGTAACAAAGTCTGCGATTCGAGACTCGTCCAAATGTAACATTTTTACAGATTAATTGTACCATATCTATTTAAAGACCAGCAAATCAAAACAAACATTTATTTTTATTGGAATAAATGTGGTTGCCTTAGCGTAGCAATAGTTTTTATTTCAATTTAATTTCCCATAACCATTTCTTAATCCTGAAATAATAAATTCGTCAAAAAATGAAAGAGAGCAATGCATTCTAGAACTTAAGTTTCACTTCTAATGTGTGAGATCCTCACACATTTTTTTTTTTTTTTTTTAATTTTGAGTTGGGTATCAAATGAAAGCTGCTGAAGAGTAGGACGCAACTATATATTATGCTTTTTTAAATTTTGCATTCCTTATTGGTTTTATAAGTCAAAATAAATCCCCAAAAAATCCCCCCCCCCTCAACCACTATCCAAAAAGTAGTGTTAAAAAATGTCTGTAAAGACGTCTGGAGCCTAAGCTGCTGGGCCGATTTTGACGAAATTTGGCATACATGTTCAGAAAAGTCATTGAGAAATGAATATTAGCACTAAATTTGGGGGTCGCTATCCCCCAAAAACAGAAAAAAAAATCTGAAAAAAGGCATTTCTCGAAAAAGGTTACGACGATTTTGATTAAAAAATTCTAAAATGTAGTCCATTTATACGAATCTAACGATATAAGCCGTTTTCTCGAAAAAAAAAGAAGAAATCTAGTCCCTGTGAAAATAGCTTTAAACGCGAACAGGTTGAAGCCGGGTTCGATTCCCCGCCGAGAAGTTATTTTTATGATAAATTTCGATAATGTTCAATAATAATTTTATGCACCTACTTAAACTAATAAAGTAAATAGAAAACTCTGGGCCAAGTATATTATGAACTCGTATAATGAGCAAGTTTTTCTGAGTTATCTCGGACCGATTGTTTTACTAGGATATCAATTATAATTTTTAGTAGTTTTTAGCAATAGAAATTAATAACATCAAAATTAGACAAATTCTCAAAAAGAAAAATCAACAAATTACTTTAAACTTAGCTATTGACCATGCACTGTGGCCCTAATAGTATGGCTAATAACAAACAATAAAACATCACTGGTACTGCGGCATTGTCAATTGTCAGCAAGTATTAAACAAGTAAGGCGCGCTTCACGTAAGTACGTGAGGCGATAATCGCCGGTTTCTGTACGATTAAGTTTAAATATGAAGTGAAATAGTTGAATATTCTTTTTCTACACTTCAAGACCTCTAAATTGATGTATAATATGCCATGGTTACTAAATTTTTGCTTTTAGTCGTCCGCCATATTGGCCGCCATCTTGAAAATATAACGTGTGTTATTTTAATAGTTGCATATTCTTTTTCTACACTTCAAGACCTTTAAATTGATGTATAACATGCCATGGTAGCTAAAAACTTTTTTTTGGTCACCCGCTATATTAGCAGGACCGCATCTTGGAAATATTGAGTGTAAAAACTCCAAAATTTGCCCAGTTGTCTAAAATGCCGAGATGTACCTGTGTGTCAAATTTCATGTTTCTAGCTACAGTAGTTTATGAGTTGAAACAAGCCAACGGACGGACAGACAGACACATAAAGCCGTTATATAAGGTTTCTTTTTAGGTTTCTGCAAAAAAGTACAAAAAGAAACCTTATATAACGGCTCTGTCTGTCCGTCCGTTGGCTTGTTTCAACTCATAAACTATTATAGCTAGAAACATGAAATTTGGCACACAGGTACATCTCGGCATTTTAGACAACTGGACAAATTTTGGAGTTTTTACACTTCATATTTTTAAGATGGCGGCCCGGCCAATATGGCGGGGGACTAAAAAAAAGTTTTTAGTTACCAAGGCATGTTATACATCAATTTAAAGGTCTTGAAGTGTAGAAAATAAATATGCAACTACTATTAAAAAACACATCAAAATTTTTTTAACTTAATTGTACAAAAACCGGCGATTATCGCCTCACTTACTTATACGTGAAGCGCACCTTACTTGATATTTTTTACAATCTTACATACACCTGTATAAGTTTTCTTTCAGTTGGAATTTTCCCAACTTCTTTAACGCTATTTTTTCTCTCCAAAATAACCTTCTTAACTAAACGCATATGTATATTAGTTTTCATTCTGTTAGAAGTTTACCGACTTCTACTTTATTAGAATTTTATCTTCAATTCTATTAATTAATTACTAAGCTATATTCCGTTCATGCATTCCATTTCCCCTTAAAAGCAAAGCAATAAGCAATTATCAGCCTGCCCACATTTCTTTTTTTTCAATTGAGCAAATTAAAAAAAAAAAAAATCACATTCTTTATGACTTCACAGTCTGTAGGTTTTAAAACTTTTTTTTTTTTTTTTTTATTTATATGAATATTAATAAAGAAATTAATTTTTTTTTAATTAATCGTTAAAAAAAAAATATAATAACTGTTTTGTGTTTTGTCTAGTCCTTTATTATCGATGTTTCTTTCCTGTCTTGAAGTAATTCTTTTTAAAGTATAACACTATTTAACGAGTATAAGGTTATTTTATATATATATATATATTCATATTATAAGCTCGTTATTTTAAGAAAACAGATTGGAACACGAATCGTGCACAGAACGGACGCGACGCTACTGAACTCTAGCGGCCACCCTGATAGGTTCCGCGCATGGTCTCGATATACAATAAAACTTCGAGTCTCTGCAAACTTAATTCTCCTTAAAACTAATTAATTAAGAACAAACCAATATTCTTCTATCCACATCTCTGATTATACACATAAGATAAGATATTTATTTGTATTAAGCTACAAGCTTGTACAAAAGAATCGCATAAAATTACATCCATAAAATAAGTTAAAACATAAGCTCCGCTAAATTACAAAACATCGTAAAATAACCTTGTAGATATAATTTGTTTTTGTTTACAATTAGATCAAAAATGTAGTTTTGTGTAAAGAACACTGATAGCATGCAAATATAATATGAATAACAATTTTTATTTATTTACTATATAAACTAGATTTCATAAACAAACAAAGATAAGGCTTGAATGCATGTTGAATGATAGATAATTAATGAAACAAAAATATAAATATTTACTTCTGGTTTTAAAAAAGGAGTAATTAATTTATTATAGAATGATTGGAAACTGGGGTTCGATTCCCAGAGATGTGAGATTATTTCTCCATGCATTTCCAACATTCTCTAAGAACACAGTTGTTTTTTTATAATAATTTATTCATTGTGCTTAGTAAAAGAAAAAGACTTATTTACAATTATGTAAATAATCAAAGTTTACACGTATTACGATAATTATTATAAAAATAATATATTCTTCTAAGGGTAATTATAAAATAAATACTGTTTTATAAACTAATATAATTATTATTTATACCTATATTATATCGAGATTTTTGTGTATAATATAAATATAAATAAATAAATAAACTTTTTTTTTTTT
>KZ651634.1:95509-105863 GCA_001010745.2 Gerris buenoi
AAAAAAAAAAAAAAAAAAAAAAAAAAAAAAAAAAAAAAAAAAAAAAAAAAAAAAAAAAAAAAAAAAATGTTGAAAATAAGACCAGTTTTGAAAAATGGAATTTTTATACTAATTATTTATTTATCAGTTTAAAAGAAGAAGATTTTTCTGTACACTGACACATGCTTCACTTTTCTCTTTTATCCAATCTGACTGTCGAATCAGCAAGCACGTCTAATGAATTGGAATTCTAACGAATTTAAGTTTAGTAGGTATATAAATAAAAGGTAAATTATTTAATAATTAACGACGTTGTACTCCACAGCAGCGTTCTCCTAAGGCAACCATTGAAAATATTATTTTAAACGAGCTTGTTATTTTATTTTTAAATTAATTCTGTTGATTAATTAAAAGTTTTACAACAAATATTTAATTATAATTGCATTAATTTTATTTAAGTGCAATAATAATTGTGGATGGTAATTATCTCCTGTGTGAAACATACATTCATAATGATTATATAAAGTATATACTATTCGTTATTACTATTATAAATGATGGATTATTACTTTTTATATATATTTGAGATATTATTTTTTCCCTTGTTATACATATTATTTGTTTTAATTGTGGTTATTAAAGGTAGACTATTGTTAACAAATTAACATATTGAACAACGGTTGGTTAATTTTAACGGCTCATTTATTTAATCGGGCTAAATGCACGAAGCTTACAAAGTACTGTTAACCACAGACAGACCAGAGTCGCTGTCTAGCGGCACGATCCTTAACTAATTGCCACCCTCCTGATAGTTTGAGCTTCCTCAAATACTCTTCCAGACTGTCTTTAAATTCAAGTCCAATTATAAAAAGGAAAACTCACTGGAGATAATTAACTGGATTATTCTTTCATTAATTATTAATAAATTAATCATTTATGTTTCACAGCGAAGCTTTTTAACATTCCGCAACTTATGGAACACAAAAAAGTTCTTTTTTTTTTGCAATTTTGAAAAATTATATATAGTCCAGTGCAATTAGACATTGCACTTCGGAAAAATTAGGGGAAAGCTGAATTTTGGCATGAACCTTGATATTGCGGTTCTAAACAAAATGTCAAAAGTCCCCATTGATCCGAGTGCCGCTAAAAGAACTACGCGAGGTCAAAGTTTATCAAAATCGGTTTAATGTGAATATCTCATTAACGGTCACGTTTCAGAAAAAATACAAGTAATCAAATTTGTAGCTTAGAACATTTCCTACAAAAAAAATTGCATGACTTTTATTCGTAGGTGTAACGGTTTTGGAGATTACCTCAATTTACCTTCTTATTTATCATGAAACGTGGACTCCTTTTTACACCCCCTAAGGCCCAACTCACACCCGAGTGGCGTTGGTTTGTGCCACCTCTATATGCCAACTTATGGCCCAATGTTCACTGGTATGGCGTGGTATATGGTGGCAAGTGGGGCCTCTGCCACGCCACTCCTAAGCCACTCGTGACTTATCGAAGTGGCGCGCCACTTGCAAACCATTCATTTCTTTCTCTGTTCTTCCTTTGTTTTCTATCTTCTTGTGTCGGAGTGGCGTGGCGGAGGCACCACTTGCCACCATATACCACGCCATACCAGTGAACATTGGGCCATAAGTTGGCATATAGAGGTGGCACAAACCGGCGCCACGCCACAAGTGTGTGAAATGGGCCTAAAGTGGTGTGGAAAGACGTCCACTTTTCATGATAAATAAGAAGATAAATTAAGGTTATCTCCAAAATCGTTACACCTACGAATAAAAGTCATGCAATCTTTTTTGTAGGAAATGTTCTAAGTAACAAATTTGATTACTTGTATTTTTTCTGTAAACGTGACCGTTAATGATATATTCTCAAAAAACCGATTTTGATGACCTTTGACCCCGCGTAGTTCTTTTAGCGACACTCGGATCAACGGGGGCTTTTAACATTTTGTTTAGAACCACAATATCAAGGTTCATGCCAAAATTCAGCTTTCCCCTAATTTTTCCGAAGTTTAGCCCTTTTTGTCTAATCGCACGGGACTAATAATTGTTTAGATGTTGTAAGGAAAAATAAAATTAGTTTTTATGGGTTTAATAACGGTATAAATTAGAATTTAATCGATTCAGTTAAAATATTCAATCAAAAATACTTTCAGAAGAATTGTTACAGGTGCTATGAACATAAGGAATTAAATAGACTGACAATTAGTGTAGCACAAAGCTTCCTCGCATCCTATAACGGACTTAGTTGAGTTGGGTGATGTCGAATTGGGCCCCTGGTCTGTTAGGGTCGTAAAAACGACGGTTAAATTGGTGGGGTTGAAAAATCCTTCCGCTGGATTTTGATATAAAATGTTGCGTTGAAACAAACATTGATCACATTACGTTATTGAGATAGATTATTCGTAAGTTTAAATAATAATTACACCAGTTGCCCGACTGACCAGGGGCCCAATTCAACACCGACCCTTCGAGGGTTGACGGTAATCCGCCTAGGAATGTTATGACCGCGGGCCCAGTTCGACCGTGTCCGTTGATTTTATGCTTTTAAAAGCCATTATTGTCTAATTTATTTAATTTTTTCCCCCAATTGTTACATTTGTCAATATTTTCTTGATTTTCTACATAAATTACAGTATCAATTAAGCTAAAAGTTAAAGAACGCAGATGGTTGAAATTAAGCTGATGCAATCTGCGGTCTACTTTCGACATGCCATCCAAATTTCATGAACTTTAGATAAGTACTTTTGAAGATATAGGTATAAATAAATGTTCCTTAATTCACATGTGGAAGAACAATAAATGGGCGCAGAGGGTTGAAACTTATATGGGACCAACAATGAGGTAATTATGACCTACCATCCAAATTTCATTAAAATCGGACGAGTAGTTTTCAAGATATGTTGGTTTGCAAAAATTGAGCGACAGACATACCGTCTGACAGACACACCGTCTGACAGACACGGAACCAAAAATGTTCCGTGATGAACATTCTGAACTGAAACGGATTTCTGTTTTAGGATTTTTTAAATCGGAGACCTAAAAATATTTCTGTTTTTCAGAGTGATCACATAGCATCCATTACCTTCGGTAAGCTTGAAAGCAAACCACAATTTCAAATTTTCTAATTACTGTAACGGGTATAAAATTTAAATTCGTCGAGTGTAGATTATTATAAATTTAAGAAGAAGAAGAAAAATTAGAATCGGTCGCTCGATTTTAATTATGGTGTAATATTGTGCAGGTCAATCATGGAAAAAAATGTGATTGGTGGTTCCATTTTGCTTCCGAGCTTAGTGAAGAAAATGGAAGCTATGGTGTGATCGATTTTTTCAAAATTTCATATCTACAACTTGAAAAACTATTGGGCTAAAGCCACGCAATTACGGTTTGGAATAGGGTCTTAAAAGAGTCGTTGTCCGGATAGTAATCGTTAACTGGTATTTATAGTTTTGATAGAATAAATAACTATAAGGGAGAGAAGGGTGTTCTTGGTAGGTAAGTAAGAGGAGTCCCTCGGTGTTATAACAAACATTGAAGATGTATTAAGCACAATGTTGCCTCAAATTGAAGATCAAATGCTAAATTATTCGTTTATGCAAAATGGTGCCCCGTCCCATCGCTCCTTGCAAACAATTTAATACTTGCAAGAGAATTGCCCAGACTTCAGGCAACATTGTGCTTAAGACATCTTCAATGTTTGTTATAACACTGAGGGACTCCTCCCACTTACCTACAAAGAACCACCCCCTCCCTCCCTTATGGTAATTTATTTAATTAAAACTATTATTACCAGATAACAATTACTACCCGGACAACGACTTTTTTTAAGTCCCTATTTCAAACCGTCATTAGATGGCTTTCAAAAAATAGTTTTAAAGTTATAATAGATATGATATTTAAAAGTAGAAGAATGTATTTTTCAGACCCTCCTAACTTTATATCTTTACCTATTACAGAAGCTGAGCAATAAGTGTTTAAAAAAGTGCGATTTTTTGAGCCCACCCTGAATTTGGCATTTTATGACTGTTGTGTTTTGTTGGCGGTAAACATTTCACCCCAAAAAAATGTCCCCCCCAACCCAACCACCAACCACCATATAACGGCTAGTGCCAAAATGATGAAATAATTCAAGAAAATATCTTATGGTAGGGCGCGATGAAAATTGTCGGGAAAAATATTAATTTTTTATTATTACCGATAAAATACATTGTGACCCCCGGGGAATCGAAGCAGAGTCATCTAGTGCGGGGGGCCGCGGCCCCCCAAGGGGCCTCGAAAGGTATTTAGGTACATTATATACTATATTTGGGGGAGCCAGGATGACCGAGGTGCTAAAAACACCGCGCAGCTATCACTGAGTCGAGGCATCTCGAGGTCGTGGGTTCGATCCCCTGCCATGATGCTCTGAATTGCATCAATAAATCGCGGACGGTGCAGGGCGAGGGACACCCTTTATGGGGACTCTTCCCCCACTCTTTGATGTGGGTCCGATCCGTGTCATGATGATGTAATTGGTATCCATGGTTCGAGGACGGAGCAGGGCGAGGGACACTCTGTATGAGGACTCTTCCCCCACGCTTTGACGCCCGCTTATATAGCTTACTAATGACCACACACTCGCTTCGGCGGTACAATGTACAAATGTATGATGTGTGAAGTAACTGGAACTCTCCACCACGGGGCGTAAAAGGGCCTGAGTGATGTTCGAACAAGTGGTTTGTCCTACCCGTTCTAGTAGGAAGTACTAGATTACTACTACTACTAGTATAGTACTAGATCAGTAACCACTGATCTAGTGTACTCTCCTTACTCTACACTATTTTAATTTTTTTTTTTTGGGGGGGGGGGGCATTCATTTAAATATGTTTGTATTTTTTTTACTTTCATATAGAACGAGATGGGAAAATAATAAAATGTTATTTTCGCATGTAATAACGTATATATGCTAATGCTAAATAACCTAAAGAAAAACCGTAAAAAGTACTTGAGTGCAAGTATTTCTCTGTGATTTTTTTAATATACTTAATAATATATTATCAAATATCACTCCAATTGGGTATATGGTTTTGGTAATTTTGAATATATATATTCGAGACATGGATACTACTTCCCAGGATATTTCATGGCTACATAATCGGTAATATTACGAGTACGACATCCTGAAAGGACATATAGTTCATTCAATCTGAAGAACAGTCCTGGAATTTATATTGAACTACATTATAAATGTAATAATATCAATAATGAATATTACAGTCATAATAATTCCAAGGGAATTCAAAGGATGTTGATAATTTTAACTTGATATTCAAGCGATGAGGCCAACATCGCCTCTGACTACCATACTTACGCCACCGAACAGGAAGAAATATGTAATAGAACAGAAGACTAAAACTTGAAAAGTGTGTCCTCTGGCCTCTAGACCCTATTGTTACCGTATTAACAAAACAGTCACAGAGAATTCACGTGTGTGTCATTGACTACGAGTCTATATTGTCCACGTGTGAGTCAGTGGCGAAATGACGAGGCTAATGATCCCCCGGTCCAAGGTCTTGCCCCCACTCTCCCCTGCTTTACCGTTCATGGAATCCTATATTATGTCTTTGTAATAAGGTCGTCGGCCCTTGCCAATACCTTTTTTGCCAACAAGTGGTCAAATCTCAGGTAAGGTAATTAAGAGGAAAAAAAAGTAATGGTTCCAATTTTTCTGCTGAAATATAGCGTTGAAAAATATTTAAAAAAGTAATCTTACGGATAAGATACTTTTATAGATTTTTAGAGATCTCCAGATCTATGTTTAGATTCAGATCTAATTTTAGAGATCTTCAGATCCTGAGAGTACGTATATAAGATTTTTTCTCCTTACCCTTACAGAAAATCCTTTCATAGATTTTTAGAGATCTCCAGGTCTATGTTTAGATTTCAGATCTAATTTTAGAGATCTTCAGATCCTTAGAGTACAGAGTACGTATATGAGAGTTTCCCCCGTCCGTCCCCCGTCAATCCGAGCTATGTTGCTTTATGTTATGAAATATAGACAAAAACTACTTTATTGCGTAGACTACCATTATGTTATAGTCATATTTTAAATTAACTCATTCTTTACTGATTATTATAAATTAAAGGAAAAATGTAGTTTCTAATTCTTTGAAAGGTTTAATAAACTTCTCAGAAAATTCAAGTCAAAAGGTGAAGCGTAAATATAAGTTTGGAAAGACCACACATTTTAATCTCAAAATAAACAACGTCATAACTAACATTTACAACGTTCATACATCGTTTTGAAAGCGTTTCGGTTCCAATTTGTTTGCAAAACGATTCGCGTTGACACATCAAAAAATACAGGTGCTCGAAATATTTGTTTTTCATATTTCATAACGGTGACGTCACGAGTAAAACCTTCTTTCTTGTTTCCTAATAATATGTCCGACAATTTTTACATTTTCTCTTTAAGTTGTTACAAGTTTTTACAGGTTCTTTTAGTCCTTTATGTTTATAGCATTAACTTAGGTTAAAAAATATGTGTGAGGCTCTCACGCATTAGAAGTGAAACTTGAGTTCTAGAATGCATTGCTCTCTTTAATTTTTTGACGAATTTATTATTTCAAGATTAACAAAAATGGTTGTGGGAAATTTAATTGAAAAAAAAGAATGTTTATAAATGTGTATATAACATTTATACCATATTATAATTTCTACCAGTGGTTCATTTCTACCTTTTGGTAACCACGGCCCCCTTAAAATCTCCAAATATAATATATATAGTACCTTTCGAGGCCCCCCGGTAAAGAACTGACGCCGACGCACCTCGAAATGATTTGTTATTGCTTCGATAAGGCAACCACATTTATTCCAGCAAAAACTTCGATAAGGCAACCACATTTATTCCAGCAAAAACTTCGATAAGGCAACCACATTTATTCCAATAAAAATAAATAATATTTGATATTCAATTTTTTAATTTTTGGTAGTTTTATTACTACGGAAACATTAAATAACATTAAAAAAACATGTAATTTGGATTATTTATAATATTTGATTTGATTTGCGGTCTTTAAATAGATAAAATAACTTATTTAAATTAATATTATTAGTATTTACTTCTTTCTTGTAAGCATACAATTAACCCCGTTGCCATGAACCCCAAAAAATAATCTAATTATAAATAGTCTAATTATAATCTAAGCTAATTATAAATAGTCTAATTATAATCTAAGCTAATTATAAATATGTAGTCTAATATTACGCTTATATACCAATTTTGTTTTCCCTCTAATTGGCGATGTTCGTGGGTGAATGGATAGCACGTTTGCATTAAAAATCCGAAAGTAAGAAGTTCGCATCTCGCTTGGGTGAAAGATTTTTTACACATAAATCTTTCACCAGGATTAGTCTCGAAACACAAATTTCGTTTCATTACTACCATCACACAAATTTCATTACAATTAATCTGTAAAAATGTTGGAATCTTGAACGAGTCTCGAATCGCAAACTTCGTTACACGATGACCCTATATGAAAAAATTCACTCTACCGCCGCCAAAGAAGTTTCACTTCAAAAAAGTTTTGCAGTTTAAAAGAAAGAAATAGAAGCTCACGAAAACTAACAACTAGAAAAGGGGAAACGAGTAAAATAACCTGTTATCTCGATCCCCTCCACAACCTGTTCATACGAGCGTTTTGAATTCGATCCCCCGTTCCGATCACGTATTTTTGGTGGAGCGGATTTTAAACCGATACGATCTGTGGTTCTCCGTTCTCAGAGCGTTTTTAACCAGCGGAACGTTTTCAAAACGATGTGTAAACGTAGTAATTATTAAATTTTAATAAAATGTTCAATAATGAGGAGAGAGTATAGTTCGATTCTCCGGTGAGGAGGAATCGTTATAATGGTCATTATGACAAAATGCTCAATAATAAATATGTAAATGCAACCGCGTAAACCCAAAACAAGGGTTTAAAAAAAAAAAAAAAAAAAAAATTGTTAACTATGAACTCGGAGTGATTTCATATTTACGGAATACGCACCTTTGTTCTTTATTCCTTTATCTATATCTAGGTATTTTATTTTATTTTTTTCATTATCTAAATCTAGGTCTTTAAATAGATTTTTTTTTTCTGAGAATGATATCATTTTCATTTAGGTACGGAGAGTAAATTTCGCTGAAAAAATCCAAGAGCTTTATAATTGTCTGTAACGAATTCTTATCTGAGACAATTTTTCTTATTTCTCGATCTGAGACTCTTTTCTTATTGAGACTTATTTCTCTGCAAAGATGATTCTGATTCCAATTAAACTAATGGAGGCAGAAAAAATTAAAATGATTAGGGAGATGGAGCAAGAAACACCTAAAAAATGTTTTTAAGAAAAAAAAGTAAAAGAAGAACACCCCTAATATTATTTCACTGAAAGTTTGTCGGTCGGATATTTATCCATATTTCTGATGTTTCTATAATTTTTTTCGCCGTTGAGAAATCATTTTCGTTCTATAGAAGAACATTTGTATTGGGAATTCATGAAACATAAAATATTTCCGTTGTACAAGTTCGTTATCAGAAGGTCCGACTGTATTATCTTTTTTCCCTGTAAGTAGTGTATATATTCTTCAGTATACTTTCTTTAGATTGTTACTCCCGTTTGTTTTCTTTATAAGGAGAGTAACAGTATAAAGATCATTCAGTAAATCTTCTTTGGATTGTTATTTTCTTTTGTTTCTTAATAAAGGGAGTAACAGTATGAAGATCATTCAGTAAACCTTCTTTAGATTGTTAATCCCTTCTGTTTCATTATAAGGGGAGTAACAGTATGAAGATCATTTTAGTAAATCTTCTTTGGATTGTTACTCCCTTCTGTTTCATTCAGTAAATCTTCTTTGGATTGTTATTTTCTTTTGTTTCTTAATAAAGGGAGTAACAGTATGAAGATCATTCAGTAAACCTTTTTTAGATTGTTAATCCCTTCTGTTTCATTATAAGGGGAGTAACAGTATGAAGATCATTTTAGTAAATCTTCTTTAGATTGTTAATCCCTTCTGTTTCATTATAAGGGGAGTAACAGTATGAAGATCATTCAGTAAACCTTCTTTAGATTGTTAATCCCTTCTGTTTCATTATATGGGGAGTAACAGTATGAAGATCATTTTAGTAAATCTTCTTTGCATTGTTACTTCCTTCTGATTTTTAATAAGGGGAGTAGCATTCTAAAGAAATACTAATTCATCAACCTTAATTTAAATATTTTAAATATTTCTTTTAAATATTTCTACCTCCCATAATCCTTGCAGTTTACAGCCATGAGCTTGGTTTTCCCCGTTAATATTATGGAACAATTAATTAATTAATAATTATTAAAATATATACATATATATAACAATCTGTTATTTTAAAGAGAAAGTAATCCTAAATTGCAGGATGTACGTCTGCTACGAAAAAATGGGAAACTAATTAAGTATGCATAAAAAAAAAAATTATATAAAAAAAAGTGTACATCCTTTAATTAAAAATATGTTAATTAGAATCTTAAAACTGCTACGTGGCTATTACATCAAAATAATCACGTGGGATAAGCTTAGGTCAATAAACAACTAAAGTAACATAATCGTCGACAAAATTGTATCAAATTATAAAAAATAGGAATTTACGGTTTAACAAAATAAAAATTAAGACTTATGCACGCGAACATTTACCGTTGTTTTTTAAAAAAATATATTCCTTTACACCTGCTGAAGGAACTCAAGTCGCTTTCATGACACCTGTTTTAGGTATATAGTGCCTAAAAATACAAATTTATAATGATCCAGAGCCACCGTGAAACAATTATAATTATCATTAATGTTAAAATCATTTTTCTTTTTTTTCAGAGTTTTTAAACTACAGTTATATTTCGTGTCTTTAGTTCGTTAGCAAAACTTCTTGGATAAAAAAAGCTGTGAAGAAAAACGACTCAAGTGGAAATGTAAATACATAATTTAAAGTCTGAAGGTTACTTAAGTATGAAAGTGCACTCAAGTACAGTAAAAGATTAGTCCTTGGACAAGAGTTTCTTAATTAAAATATCTCACTTTAAAAATAATTATTAGTTTTGAAAAAGGCTTTTGTAGTGCATGAGTACTACAATTAAAATGAACTTTTTTCCAGAGTTTTACAAGATTTAGTGTGGAAAGTATAACACGAATAAAATTCAAAGATCATAATTGATAAGATATGATATTGATAAGAGAGATAAGAAGTCTATGGGATATGTTATTGATAAGAGAGATAAGAAGTCTTCAAGAAATTATATTGATAAGAGAAATAAAAAGTCTATAGATATGATTTTGAAAAGAGAGATAAGAAGTCTTCAAGAAATTATATTGATAA
>KZ651634.1:129483-161029 GCA_001010745.2 Gerris buenoi
TATAATTATAATTATATAATTAATTATATATTAATTAATTAATATAATTATCATCTATAAAAAATATAGAAAACATAATTATCATTAAAATGGCGGTAAAAATTATCATTAAAGTGCCGGAACAACGGTAAAATTTGCGGGTTTTGTGATAAAACATCGGTAAATCTTACGGACATGAAAAACATCTACCAAATGTGGTTATCAATATTATATGTTTTACCGTTATGTAAAATATATAATATTGAATGTGTATTCGGGCCACAACCGTATACGTTCGCCTAAACTGGTACCGGCGAATATTTAGTAAACTAAGCACCGGTGAAAATTGCGATGTTCCAGGCAGAGGGTTAACGTATTGTATTTCACGTTTGACGGAATATCTTTCAATACACTGAAATGTGAAGATACAATTTTGACGTAAATCAAAATTTCCAGTTCGTTAAAATTTAAGTTATGAGCTAAATAATTAATATTATATACTGCAGTTTTTTATGGACAGATAAATTTTGACGTAAAACAAAATTTCCAGTTCTTTATTTAAGTTATGAGCTGAATAATTAATGTATACACAGCGTTTTTTTTTTTTTTTTTTTTTTAAATAGGGATCTTCATTTTTACGATTTTGGTAGTATTTATACTACAGAAAGATTACATTTTAATTTAAATCAAATGTTAATTATTATTAACCTACGGGAAACACTACTAAAGGGAAACTACTCCTGCGCCGGGGTTTGAACCCGGGCCTCTGTATTTCCAGTACAGTGCTCTTACCAGCTAAGCTGTATACAGAGGATAATAATTATAATTTGATTTAAAAAAAAAAAAAAAAAAAAAAAAAAAAAATAGGGATCTTAAAATACTAAAATAATTTTTCTTACTTTTATTTTTAAATACTTATATATCCTTACTTATACCTTTTATTGATAATATATAATTACCTTATGGGATTATGTTTTGTTACTTTAATTTAAGTAATTTATTTTGTTGCAATTAGGTAGAATTAAATCAGCCATTACTTGTCCTTACTTAATAATAAATGATTTTCTTAAGTAGAGGAAAAGTATTGTTTTCGTTTTCATCCCAAACATTCAAAAACGAAATTTAAACGGAATTATTTGTTGATTTTATTGAAATGTGGATGTTAGGTCAGAGTTAGTGTTTCATCAGTCGTAAAGTTCATTCAATTATTTCGACTTTTAAATAATCGATATAATTATAGTTGAGAATATAGAGTGCAAAAAAAGTGTCTGACTTGCATTTAGCTTGAATTTTGGGTATAAGTTGATCTTTTGATAACTTTTTTCAATAACAATATGTGATCGTTCGTCATTAAGGTGATATTATAGGTCGTCGTTCGTCACTTGATAAGAGCCCTCTTTGATTTGGTGCAGTATTTAAATAACTAACATATCAACTGACTAACAATCACTTGATTTTTTTGATTTTTTGATGTGATCATAAAAATCATATTGACCACCAAAAAAGGCGGGAAATGGCCGCTTTCCACAGTTTTTTTTCCCCCCAAATGCCTTTGTTCAAATGCGTGATATTTTGTGACGGTGATTTTGGTCGTTTTTTTCGGATTCACTCCCGGGCTCCAGAACGTGCCATAAGGAACTTCGTTCCAAAAACAGGAGAAACAATTAAACAAATTTCACAATAATGGTTTGTAAAAATAAAATAATGTACGTGACAGAATGCGATGAAGCTATGTGCCACACTAATTGACAGTCTATTTTATTTATTTATTTTGCAAAATATAATAATTTTGCTTCCGAGCCAAATTTAAAGCAAAATACAGTTAAACAGCAATCTCCCGATAAGTTTATAGAAGGGGTTGAAATAGTAAGTACATTCTTAAACCACGTCTGACAACAAACTAAGTACCCGAGACTGTAGATTGGCTTAAATATTTTCTTAATTTTATTTCTATATTTTGTTACTTTATTATTTTAATAATGCATAGCTTCGGATAAACTACCAATCATTATTCCAGTGTAGCTTAATTGATAGAGCTCTAAAGTCTCCAGTGTAGCTTAATTGATTGACCACTGAACTTTGTAATGTAGCTTAATTGATAGAGCATTGAATTCTCCTGTGTGACCTTATTGATAGATCACTGAATCCTTCAGTGCAACTAAAATTGAGTCAGCACTGAACTCTGCAATGTAGTTTAATTGAGAGATCACTGAAGTCTCCAATGTGGCTTAATTGATAGAGCACTGTAGATTAATTGATAGAGCCCTCACCTCTTCAGTGTAGATTAAATTGGTAGAGCACAGAACTCTCCAGTGTAGCTTAATTGATTGATCACTGAACTTTGCAATGTAGCTTAATTGATAGATCACTGAATTCTCCAGTGTAGCTTAATTGATAGAGCACTGAATTCTCCAGTGTAACTTAATTGATAGAGAATTGAACTTCCAGTGTAACTTAAAAGTTTAAAGGACTGGATTCTTCAATGTAACTTAATCGATACAGCACTGAACTTTCCAATGAACTACTGAATCTGTAATCCGTGACCGTTCATCCCCGTGGTTTCAATCTTTGCGGCAGAGTATACTTATATCTGTTCCATTTCATTTTCATAATTTTTATTCAAGTAAAATTGTTAATGTATTAAAACAAAATGGTTATATCTAGCTTCTTTTAAAGATATTTTATTACCACTGCAACCCCCTCTACCATAATACTATCTACAACAAAGTGCTTTAATACCAGATTTTTTCTTTTGCTTTAATAATTATCTTTCTTTTAAACAAAAATGGGGGGTGTGTTTTTCTCAAAATTTAATAGATAGATCTTTGGGAGGGGGGGGGGGCCATAGATACAGACGGACAGACCAAAATGTTTTTTTTTTAAAAAAAGAAAAGATGCATTGCATTTTGCAAAGAAGAAAAAAAAGAATACACAACGGGTTTAACGGCTGAAGAATTGGCGAAACCCCATGCATGAGTTTGCGAGGAGAAGGGAGGGGGGTGGTTCCCCCCCCAACCAGCGCCCCCCCTCAGTCTGGACCTACAGGGGTGGGGGATGTCTGGGACCGGGGTGAATAACCCAGACACTGCCTGCTACGTTCAGTCTGTCTTGATCTCTCGTACTGTGAACATCGCGCTACGCGTTCCCTCCCCGTGCCAGACCCCCCCCCCTTCTAGATTCACTGCCCACATTACATTGTCCCCATTTCATAAAGTTACATCATATATATATTTTTTTTTCACACAAAAAAAAGTTTTAAGGGGGTGGCCCCCTTAAAATAAAAATAATTCCCCCAATACTCATAACAATTTTAAAATATCTTAACAATTTTCAACATAAAAGATATATGTATTTCATTAATAATTAAATTAAAAAATAATTTATAAATATTCAAAAAAAATCTAAATAAAGATCTACTTAATCACAAAATAAAATCTTAAACCGTAAATTCGCATTGAAGTGCAAAATTTTTATTTTATTTGCAAACTATTAATTTAAAATAGTGATCAAAATAAATTATAAAATTAATAAATTAAAACTAATTATAGACAATATTTATATCAAAAACGAAAATATATTGAAGCAACTTACATACCGTATTTCGCATATAAAAGTGACATCTTTTATTAATTATTTGAATTTTGAGTTGTACATCTAATTAATATATATAGCATGAAGAATTAAACAAGGTATAATATGATAATTTTATTANAAAATCGTAAATCTTGTGATTAACATATTCGTTTATATAAAATATAATTTTATTGTAATTACACATTAAATTAATTAGAAATATGCATTGAATTTAATTAAAACAAATATTTTTTAAAGTAGATATTGTATTTTATCTATTTTAATATTGCCACCGGATGTTTTTTATTTCTATATTTATTTAGAAATACATACTTCTTATTTTTTTATTTTTTTTAATTATTATTTATTTTATTCATACCTCTTGCTTAAATAAATAAATTTATATTGTCTCAATATTATTTGTTAAATTGGTCCACAATACACTAAAAGCAAGCTATACCATAGTCCATAAATTCACCGTAGTGTTGTCATCTAAACCCATTATGGGATCCACCGAACTAATCTGCAGTCCATAAATTTTAATTGTGAAGTTTAAATATATTCCGTAGTCCATAAATTATGTGTTCAATTTAATTTCATTCCGCAGTCCATAAATTATATTTGTCCTTTTTTTACTACACCGTTTTTATAAAATATTTCAGTGCAAGCTATTAATTATTCATTATTTTAATTTATTTTGATATTTTCAAATAAATTAATATTTCTTAGTTGTAAAAAAATAGTTATTTTTGCAATAATTTTTTTTTTTTTCAATATAATTACACAACTCCCGTATTGTAATGAATGAATGCTTTAGCTGTCTTAATTTTTTCGCAAATGTTATAATTATGTAAATTATTTTTACACTTCGTTCTTTTTATTGATGTTTTATGTGTTGTAATTTAATTTTCAATTATCCACGGTTTTTAATTTATAATAGAGTTTTTAATTTATTTAATGCAATTCGCAAAAAAATTATATGTTTTTTAATCTATGTTATGTTTATTAATATGAATTATTACTCGAATTATTAATTAATTATAGTAATTAATCTTGTTAGAAAACTATCGGTTAATCTATGTTAAAAATATAATTATTCTATTTACTAGTTTATATACATTCTTATATAACTATATATTATAAGTATAATAATTCATATACGTGCATATTCATAATATGCACATAATAGTGTATAAAACATTATAATTATTCTATGTTAAAAGTCTAAATTCACCTAAGAATCCATCTAATTAAAGCGCACTGATGAAATCTTGATGGTAATTGTGTTGTATATATAGCACAAATACTGTATTCTAAAACCATAATATGGGCCACCCACCTAAATCGCAGCCTATAAATTTACTTGTAGAGTTAAATATTCATCTAAAATTATTTAGCATATTAAAGAACAACAAATACAGAAATCTGTTTGAAGCGCTTAATCAATCGCTTAAATGAGGTATTGACATCAATATTAAAGCCCTGCATTATAGCACACATATTTTCCGTTTAACACCTATGCATCCATCAAATTAATCATCATTAATAAATATTATTTATTGTTGTAATAATTTTTAATAAAACATATTTCATCAGATATAATTAAATAATAAAACAAACTAAAGCACGATAAATAAATATTAACAACATTTAAAACACAGTTAAGTTTAGGAACATAGATATTTCATCAAAATTGACCGATTAATTTAGCACAGTTAATAGTTATATATTAACAATATTGTTACATATTAAGGTATAGTAGCACAAATATTTCATCATATCTAACCAAATAATATTGCACAGTTATGCACATTGAATATATTAACAATATTGTTACATCTTTAAGGTTTAGTAACACTGATATTTCATCAAATTTCACCAAATAATACAGCAATCTAATATATTGTTGCATCATCAAGATTAGTTACAAATTTTTCATCAAAAATCTTAATCGAATAATATAGCAAATTAAGCATAATTAATACACATTCGCATTGTTACACCGTAAAATTAAAAAAAAAAAAATAATAATTATAAACAAATAAAAAAATGCACATCAACATTGTTGTTACACTAAATATATATATGTTGTAACGTTAAGTATCACAAAAATTTCACTAAGTTTCAACTAATGGAAAATCTCACTATAATATAAAACAATATTTGTTACACCATTATATTAAACTCCTTAACCCCTCCAAGTTATATTTACAAATCCGTATTGATTATTGATTTGTTTTATGAGAAATAATTTTAGTATTTATTAGAAAAATATTTTCGAAATGCCGTTTTGTTAATGCAGTTATTTACATATTACTTCCGTGTAATTTTTTTCGCTTAAAAAAAAAAAGCGCTCGATTTCTATAAATATTGATGAAAATGTTCAACTAATGACATGCTATCAGCGATTTTTAACTCCGAAGAGGTGAGTAAAGATATTATATTTTTTTATTTTTTATTAAATTTTCAATATAATGTTGTGATATTTCTATATGTATACTATATGTGTAATATTTTATATTGTTAGGATATTATTGTAAACATTTTTTTGGTCCACGACGGTTCTAAAATTGATCAACCGTATCATTCGACCTGGAATTCAGATCATTTTTATAACGGTTATAAAATGCCGTTATAACCGCAATATCTGAGGGTGTTTTGACTATATGGAAGTTCTTCAAAAATATACTTTGCCTTAAAAAATGAATTAATTTCAAATTGAAATGATAAAAATTTATTAAAAACTAACGTCAATAAAATATTAAATCACAATTTTAAAAAATAAATTATATTTGTATAAAAATAATTATAACCTTAAATTAAATCATAACCTTTCAAATAAAATAAATTAAATTAAAATAAATTTAAAACTATTCAAATTAAATCTTCATTAAAAATAAATACTTTAATTTAATATGTGTATAATTATTTTAAAAGGATTGTTATATAGGATTAATATAATTAGAATTGTTGAAAGAATAATTTATATTGAATAAGCTTTACATGAAAATACTACTACTAATAATAATAATAATAATAATAATATAGTAAGTCACGCATTGCTCTGGCGCCGCTTATAATATAGCCTGTGGTCTTGCGACGGCTGTAAATTTATTCATTTATTAATTATTTTTGTTCTTTATCTATTATAGTTTATTATTATCACTTATATAGTTTTAAATCTCTTAACTAAATTTAAGGATGATATTTGTTTGTACTTTGATCATTAATAGAAAATTATGTATAATAAGCAAGATCATAAAAAAATTTTTATTTGAAATTTAGTATTTATAATATTGAGTTTCATAAAAAAAGGGACTATTGGGCTATATAATGTTTCTAAGTTAAAATTAATATTACATCTAATTGGGCTTTATGATGATACAAATTTTATAATAATAAAATTGGCTATATCATGTTTAAAATTAAAAATAACATCACATATAAATGGGGCTGTGTGATGTTAGCATAGAAATAACATCACATATAAATGGGGCTGTATAGATGTTAAAAATAATATCACATATAAATGGGGCTGTATGATGTTAGCATAGAAATAACATCACATATAAATGGGGCTGTATGATGTTAGCATAGAAATAATATCACATATAAATGGGGCTGTGTGATGTTAGCATAGAAATAACATCACATATAAATGGGGCTGTATAGATGTTAAAAATAATATCACATATACATGGGGCTGTATGATGTTAGCATTGAAATAACATCATATATAAATGGGGCTGTTTGATGTTAAAAATAATATTACACCAAAATCAGCTGTATGATGTAATAAATATCACAAGAACATGAAGTATTGGGATATCTTATTTTAAATTATTTGAGTGTAATTATTTTTTAATTTAAGTGATTTCAATCACAAATATTACTAAGATGACTTATCATTTTCATGTCTTTGATAAATGCCGAATTCTTGAGTACTTTTTGAAATATTATATTCATACTCAAATATGATATTCATGAGTCTATTTTTCTCTGTCTGTCACCCATTGTTAATTAATAATAATTATAATTTGATTTAAATTAAAATTTAAACATCCGTAGTTTTAGGTATGAACACTACCTGCAACTTAGAAAATGAAATTGCTAATTGATTGTACAAGGAACAGGTACTAATGGGGTACTTTATAATTGTAAGCGATAATTCTTGGTCTAGTTCTACTGTCGTAAATATCGACTTCTGGATTTGAAAGCTTCATTCGGGACTAGATATCGTTATAGATAGAGGAAAATTGTTCTCCAGTATAGCTTTGTTGGTCAGAGCACTGTAACGGAAATATAGAGAAAAAAAAGAGGGAAAAAATATAGAGGGTCGTGGTTCGAGTCCCGGTGATGGAGTATATTTTTCTCTGTCTATTTCCCATTGTTAGTAATAATTATAATTTGATTTATTTAAAATTTAAACTTTCCGTAGTATGAATACTACCAAAAACTTAAAAAGTTAATTTCTAATTGATTGTACAAGGTACAGGTACTAATGGGGTACTTTATAATTCTCAGTCTAGTTCTATTGTCGTAAATATCGACTTCTGGATTTGTAGAAAATTGAAAGCTTAATTCGGGACTAGATATCGTTATAGACAGAGGAAAATTGTTCTCCAGTATAGCTTAGTTGGTCAGAGCACAGTAATGGAAATATAGAGGCCCGTGGTTCGAGTCCCGGTGCTGGAGTCTTATTTTTCTCTGTCTATTTCCCATTGTTAGTAATAATTATAACTTGATTTAATTTAATAACAAAAAATATTACTTAAAAGATGATGATAGTCATCTTTTTTATGTTTCTGATAAATGCCGAATTCTGGAGTACTTTTTGAAATTGATATTCATACATTTATCTTCAATACTTACACGGGCACTTCTTTAGATGGTTACTCCCTTTATAAAAACAACAGAGGGGAGTAAAAATCTAAAGAAGGTGTAAGGAATGTTCTTCTTTAGACTGTTACTCCCCTTATAAAAACTTAAGTGTGATATTTCTTTGTCCCAAAGTACATTAGATTTAACATCCCTTTGACATAATAGTAATTTAGTCAGTCATTTATATCCTAAAAAACAACGGGGAGTAACAATCTAAAGAACTACCCTTACACGTACAGCAGAAATATTCTGAGAATGACATAGTGTTATTGTCTCTCGGAACGAGGTATATTGTACTCAAAACTCAAATACAGTTTTGTTTTTATTTCAGATTTATTCTCTAATTTCAAATTGCTCGTTGAAAAATGTGAATTTAAAAAAAATTCTAAACAAAGATAAAAAAAAGTTCTGTTGTAAAACTAATTATAAAACTTTTTTTTTAATTCTAAATAAAGATTTGTGTCTTACAAAATGAAAATTCGATATAAAATAAAGATTCGTTTTGTTTTAAAACGAATATAAAGTACCATATTCAATTCTAAAAATAGATTCGTTTTGTTGTAGAACGAATAAAAAAATTATTTTTTGAAATTCTAAATAAAGATTCTTTTTGTTGTAAAACTTAATAAAAACAAAACTTTTTTTTTTTTAAATTCTAAACAAAGATTCTTTTTGTTCTAAACATTAAGATGTGAGGGCGTGTAATATAGGTAGACAATCATTGATCCGTTTTTTAAGTTTTCCCGCAATATTGCGCCATACAACTCTGTAACTTCACCCCTGTCTTTTATATAAGTACAATATACAAAAAAATTAAACTTCCGGCAGCCATTATTAATTCATTTTGTGCAATACGAAAGGTTTAATTTATAAATAATTAAATAATTTGGATAAAGTTTTTAATTTTTTTATGAAAAATGACAGTCACAAAGTATACAATTTTTATTGTTTTGTACTTTAACGCTCCCGTTCGATATAACATTAGATTATTATAAAGAAATTATCTATAAACATTATGTATTTGACTCGAAGAGCTTATTTTTATTTATTTTATTTTTCCGCTTATTTTGGTGTAGAGCTAGTTTTATTTTAAAATTAGCAATTATTAATAAAAAAAAAATAGTAGTGTTTTACCGTATATTTCGGAAAAAATATTATGTTACTAATGGCATAATACAAGAATAATTCTTATTGTATCGCATCTTGAAGAAGAAATTACATTTTTCGAAACTTTGGTGACATTTTTTTCCTTGTGTCATCTTCTGCTGTCTTTAATGTATATATACCGTGCATCGCATTATAATTCTATATTCCGCATTGCAGCGAATTTAAGACGTCTTCGAATTTAAGACGCATCCATATTTTCGAACCAAACATTTGGAAAAATCATTAGTATCGAATATAGACGCACCCTGTTTCTTTTATAAAATTATAAAAGTTTATTTTATAAATTATAATGGGAAAATCTTCAGTTCTCTTATTTAACACTTGTATTGATGGAATATTAAATCTTTATTTAGATGTAAGGCGCAAGAATCTTTATTTAGGTGTAAGGCGCATTTGAATCTTTATTTAGATGTAAGGCGCATTTGAATCTTTATTTAGATGTAAGGCGCATTTGAATCTTTATTTAGATGTAAGGCGCATTCGAATCTTTATTTAGACATAAGACAAACGCCATGCTGACTGTAAAATAGCAAAGTTAGATTTTGAAAATAAATTTTTTGAAACAAATAGGTACAACGGGGAACTTCTTTCACCTAAAATCTCATCAGAAGATGAACACGTTAAAATTTCTGATATTGATGAAATATGAGGGCCAGACAACGATGAGGATTGCAAGACAAAAGTATAAATAAGATCTCAGTTGCACACTTGAAAAAAGTTATTTAAAAAAAAAGATTGTGAGATTTGTTACATTAAATGGAATTAATCGAATATTAAGATGCACAATGCTCCTCCTGCATATGACGCACCCCGATTTTTGCGACGCTAAAACAAAAACAGAACAGTGCGTCTTGTATTCGAAACAATACGGTACAGAGCTTAATTTATTTCTATATAATATATAATATTTAAAATTACTTCAGGTTACAAATACTTTCATATTTGATCAGTTTTATATATTTTTACTTTCTCATATAAAGAGAAAGTATTGTGTGATGACTCGAAAATTCGATTTTGAGATTTTGATGGATTTACACGTTTTGAGGTCCCCTGAGTCCAAAAAAGTGGTTTTTTAAAAAATGTCTGTCCGTCGTCTGTCTGTGCAACGCCTGGAGCCTAATCTACCTGGCCGATTTTGACGAAATTTGGCATACATGTTCAGAAAAATCATACCCCGAGGCGTAATCGACAAATGAAATTTAGCTTCAAATTTGGGGGTGCTACCTCTCAAAAAAATTATTTCTCGAAAACGGTTCAGACGATTTTGATTTAAAAATTCTCAAATGTAGTTCATTTAAATACAAATCTAATGATATAAGCCTTTTTTCCAGGAAAAATCTAGTTCCTGAGAAAATAGCTTTAAATGCGGAGGGAGAGAGCCTGGGTTCGATTCCCCGTCCGGGAGAAGTTATTGTTATGGTATATTTTGATAAAATGCTCAGTAATAATTTAATGTACATACGAAAACTAATAAATTGGAAACACTGGGCTAAGGAAATATTAACTCGTATATGAGAAAGTTTGTCTGAGTTGTCTCGGACCGATTTTTTATTTTGGTATTGTAGCTGGGTATTTTTAACATCTGAAATATCATACGTCTTTTCTTCTGGTTTTTTTCACGTCCAAAACACTACTGTTAATTCACTTTGTAAGGAATAGGGTAGACTTAAAGATTATTTAGGTAAAAAGGTTCTTGGAAGGGATTACCTTACTAGATTCGGCTTAGTATTGTCTGAACCTTTAAAAGGTACAAAATGTACCTTACCTGCTTAAGGTACATTGTACTCTTAGTACAATGTACTTTTATAATACTAGTCAAAAACCCCTACCTGCTAAATTCCTAAAGTTCACCTGGTAATAAGGATTAAACAGGCTTGTAGAAAAGGAGAAAAAAAAAATCCCTACATATTTCTTGTCACTTACTTTTACTCAAAAGTTTGTTTATGGTTTTGAATTTATTCAAGTGTTTTTTTCCCATACCCTTATGAAATTTAATTTCCCCAAAGATCTGGGTTATAACCTGACTTTTAAGGGTTTTTTTAATATTTCTATTTAATATGTTATAGAAGTTTAGTTATGAAATATCCTACAATGTTATATTAAAATTATTGTTTTATGTAATTAATATTAAAATTTTAAAGTTGATTAAACATATTGATTAAAGTTATTAGCATAAAGTATAATATTATTTAATTTAGGTTACTGACTAAGAAAACTGTCAATATATTGACATTTCTACACGAATGCTGGTGTTAAATAGTCAATATGTTTTTGATACTTTTTTTTATTCAAATTAATTAAAATGATAAAATAACTTATTTAATTGTAATAACGTATTAATTTTAATTAAATTCTGTGTCGTTTATTATTTATAAGGTCAATTTTGTCGTTTTATTTTATTTATTAGGTTATAGATGGTTATAGATGTAGTTAGTATGGTGCAGAACTGCTGTGTTTACCTAATTACCCGCGGGAGCGCTAGTGTACACCTGTTCTACTTTTATTATTTGCATAATTCGAACATTTATGATTTATTAAAGTCCTATCTGAGACAAATTTATAATTTAATTAATTTTAGTCATTTCTTTGTTAAATTTGAATGATGATACTTTTTCTTTGAGCAATTCAATCCATCGCTGGCTCTTGTTTGATGCATACCTTAACCTATTTGTAGCATTCTAAAATTCATCTATATACCATCTTTTAAGTACCATAATCTAGCTTTAAATACGATCTATTAGTATTAGCAAGAAATTGATCGTCCATCTTATATATCTGTTTATTCTAAAATCCATCTATTTTCCATCTTTTGAAGATGGTTTATAAGAAAATTTAACTATTTATCCATCAACCTAACAAGCATTGTTGTGATGGATTCAAATTTCGAACTAATTGTAGCATTCTCAAATCCATCGGTATGCCATCTTAATAAAGCTGGTGTTTATTAAAAAGAATGTTAAATTTTATTAACACCTGTCTATCGTTGGTTTTTTGTGTGATGCAAACATTAACCTAATTGTAGCATTCTAAAATTCATCAACTTTTATACCATCTTTCAAGTCCCATAATTTAGCTTTAAAAACCACCTATTAGCAATCAGATGGTCATCCAATTCATTCCTGCTTTATTAATGCAGACATCATCCTAATTGCAGTATTCTTAAATCCACCAAACGGCTTCAGCTGGTGGATCAGAAAATGTTTTCCAATTCCTTTTCTGTTTTTGTTGGTATGCAATTACTAAAAAATATAATTGCATCTTTCTGAAATACTCCACTTTAGATAAACACTGTGTTTTATATAATTAACCAATTAAATAAATTATTTATACTTTATTAATTATTTTCTGCTTTGAAATAATGCTTCTCTTCTTTTAGAAATGTGCACACATTAGCCTAAATGTAGATTTAAAATTCACGCGTTAGGCGTCATCCTCCTTTATCCATTTTTTTAACTGATAAGAAAATTATGCTTATTTTTATCCCAGTAACTGATAATCTAATAGTTTTCAATAATTCAGAGCTGCTAAAACAAAATGCATCTTATAAACAAATCTTTAGATAGTATTCCACCATATGTTACCCCCATAATCCATTTCGACTTCTTTTTTGTAATCATTCAACTTATTTTAATGTTCAATTGATGATTACAACCATATTTATAATAGATTAGTTTTATCAAATAATTTATCAGTTATCAATTATATATTATATTAATTGGATTATGATAAGTTATTTCAGTTAACAAACCTTTTTTTAGCTCATCCATCAACATATTTTAAAAGTATAACTAATTTCGTCCTAGTATATAAGCACCCAAAAACTTATCATAATTTCGAGTTAATAATGTCAACCTTTTTGAAGCATAGCAACTTTCATATAACTTTTGTATCTTAAACTTCTGCTGAATGTTGTCCTACAATCTCTATTAATATGTAGTATCCAATAATCAATAATATAATCTATTGGTCTAGTATCCAATAATCTAATCTCTATTGTTCTAACGTCCAATAATCCAATATACCTTGATCTAGCATCTAATCTCTATTAGTCTAGTAAATAATCCAATCTCTATTGGCATTTTCAGACGTTACGTTTTGCAACAAGTTTTTGCTTGCTCAGTCTTAGTGGCACAGTTTTAGTGGCATCGTCATAGAGAAAGTACTACTCTGGTAAATTTTGGCATGCTATCTTGTTAAGTAACAAACACATACAAAGAAACTGAGATACAAAATGAATCGGAAAACGGAGCTACCGTCTACATGCGCCGACTGGTGCGTCTACATGCGCCGACTGGTGCAACCGTCTACATGCGCCGACTGGTGCAACCGTCTACATGCGCCGACTGGTGCAACCGTCTACATGCGCCGACTGGTGCACACAGTTTTAAGGATATCGATGCTCTCTACAGTCTGTGCAAAATGAGAGTTAGTGAGGTGACAGTGCGGGGAAAACCAGCAAATAGGGTGGTGAGCCAATGAGAGCTCTAGATTTGCCCTCTGGATAACCATACAAGATGGTGAATGTAGTGGCTTTATTTTTTCCCGCAGAGGTTGGCCAATCTGTGTGACACTTGATTTCCCGAGCTGTCAACTCATTAACTCTCGTTTGGCACAGACTGTAGCTCAGTTATCGATGCAACTGTAACGTCTCCACGCAGGTTTCAAAACTGCGCACTTTTACTATCTACGCGCAACGTTTTATCTGCGACGTGTTGAACTGTGCAAAGATTGTGCAAAACGTAGCGTCTGGACCGACCTTATTGATCTAGTATCCAAAATCCAATCTCTATTGATCTAGTACCCAGTAATTCAATTTCTATTGATCTATAGTATCCAATCTCTATTATTGATCTTGCATACAATCATCTAATCTCTATTATTGTACTAGTATTCAATAATCAAATTTCATTTCTTACGATTCATTTTTTACGATTTTGGTAGTACTCATACTACGGAAAGATTAATTTTTAATTTAAATCAAATTATAATACAAAGGCCCGGGTTCAAATCCCGGCGCTGGAGCTTGTTTTTCTCTGATTGTTTCCCGTAGTTAATAATAATTATAATTTGATTTAAATTAAAATTTAATCTTTCCGTAGTATGAGTACTACCAAAATCGTAAAAAATGAATTTCTAATTGATTGTACGAAGTACAGGTACTAATTGGGTACTTTATAATTATAAGCGATATTTCTCGGTCTAGTTCTATGTCATTAATGTTGACTACTTAGACTTTGTGGAAAATTGAAAGCTTTAAAATCTGGTCAAGGTATCAATAACGTCAGTTGAAAGCATTCTCCTGCTTAGCTTAGCTGGTTTAGAGCATTGTACTGGAAATACAAAGGCCCGGGTTCATATCCCGGCGCTGGAGCTTGTTTTTCTCTGATTGTTTCCCGTAGTTAATAATAATTATAATTTGATTTAAATGTTGATCTAAAATCAAATCTCTAATGATATAGTATCCAACAATCAATATCTATTGATCTAGTATCGAATCATCCAATCTTTATGAATTTAGTATCCCATCATCCAATCTCTAATTCAAAGCTCTATTTTTTAAATTTAAGGTTCTAGTGCTTGATCTTTACATCCTACTTTTTAGTTGATTATCCATCATATTCTACCATTTAACCTTGCATCTGATCATCCCTTTACTTATAATTTCAAGCTACCGTTTAAACTAATTTAAAACATTCTAAAAATTGATCTTTTAGATAATTTTTGTTTTCCAACTGATTACAATACTTCTAATGAAGAAAATCAATTATTAGTTACCGTTCATACCCTTAAGATCATCCTTATTGTTCTCTAGTTTTGAAGATGGATTTTTTTTTCTATCGACCTTAATTTCTGTCTTACTATCCATCAATTAACTTTTTTTTTTATAAAGTAAATTATTGGTTAGAGAAACCCCCAATATATGTGTTATAAAAGATATGATTATCTTTTTTAACTGCTACTTACCAATTACTTGGTTATGATCTTTAACTTAACTTTTTGGTTCTTGTACCGGAGGTAGTTTTTTTTTTTTTTTAAAAAAAGAAATAAGTATCGTACTCGATTATATATTAAAATTTGTTTATTGAGAATAGCCGGCACGTGGATCCCTCCGGATAGGGAAGAGACTTAAAAACATATGTCTGATAGGGTGGATTTTTTTCCTTTACTCGCTACTATATTATCCGTGTCCCCCCTTATGTCGGCCATCTGCTCACCCCTTAGTTTTCTTTATATCGACTAGACTTGTGGATAAGGCGAAAACCACCCCTTGTACGATAGTAACCATAGACTTAAAAGCCAACAGCGGCTCTACAACTCACAAAACTTAACGTAGAACTAAACGATTTTAACACTTCACCTCTAGTAATGTCAAGAGATAATTTTTCAGTGGAGAACAACATATTGACGGCGCCTAACGAATTATAAACACTAATAACGAGTCTTTTCCTGCTTCGATGCCTGTCTAACCGACCGTTTCTCTGTCAGTTCATCAACTACACGCCATCTTTAAAACTGTTATTTTTTTAAACAACGCTAAAAAAAAAATTCCAACCCTTTTATAACAATACATAGATTTGTTGTTCTAATTCTATTTTGACATACTTCGCTATACCGGAACTTTATACTTCACCTTTTTCCTATCAACTACAATAGCTTGTCATACATTTCCGTTTTACAATTTCCTATATTTCTATTTATTTTTTTCTATTATATCTCTACAACACGTGCTGTAATATTACATAGAAAACAGAAAACATCATTATTTTCTGCAACAAGAGATGAATAATAATCCGATGGTTAAAATTGAAGTTCAACCTTGATTCTGCTAAAAAAATTCGTTAACGTGCCAAATTTAATATGTTTAATTCTTCGTTTAATTTGCATTATATCTTTCCAAGTACAATCTTTTCAAGTTTTTCTTGAATTGACATTTATAACTTCATACTTCTTAATAGTATATTACGAATTCTTTTAAATGTGCATCATATATTATTAATTTTCTTTTTTTTTTTTTTAATTGACATTAGTAACTTTATTCATCTTAGTGCGGAAAGTAGCATTTTGCATGCGAGTGTGGAGTTTGCATCCGAGCAACAGCGAGTGTAGTAAAACCACACGAGCAATGCAAAATGCCGTTTTCGCACGAGTTGACTGCCGTACTTAATCTACGATTGTTGGATTTTAATAATAAATACAGAAAAAAAAAAATAATAAACTTATATAAGTTGGTATTTCTGTTTTGCTAAGGATGAGATTAATTCATTAGTTGTATTTTGTGCCGAAATAATTATTATTCTCCTCATTTTCGTCATAATCACTTAAATCGTTTACCGTTATCACTAAAAACTCGATTTAAACAGTCACTTTAATCAATCAAACAGCACATTAGTATTGTTAAATGTTAACAAACACGCTAATCGTGCGTTAAGTTGAAGAATTCTTCTTCTTTACCGCCCTAATGCGGAAAAAAGAGGAATTCTTCAGAATTATGAGACGCGCATGCGCAATGAATACAAGTACGTACTATACGCATCTAAATAGAGATACAATGTTTATATTTCGCATCAGTCATAGATAAAAGGGGTTTTCTGTTAATATCAAAATAAATCTTTGTAGGACCTATTAACTTTTCTTAAAAGTCTTTTATTAATAACAAATTAAATCTTTCAGGTAAAATATTAATTCTTCTTCATAGTATTTTCTATTAATATCAAAATAAATCTTTGTAGGACCTATTAACTTTTCTTAAAAGTCTTTTATTAATAACAAATTAAATCTTTCAGGTAAAATATTAATTCTTCTTCATAGTATTTTCTATTAATATCAAAATAAATCTTTGTAGGACCTATTAACTTTTCTTAAAAGTCTTTTATTAATAACAAATTAAATCTTTCAGGTAAAATATTAATTCTTCTTAATAGTGTTTTCTATTAATATCAAAATAAATCTTTCTAGGGTAAAATATTCATTCTTCTTCAAAGAGTTTTTTTTTGTTAAATCTCAATAAATCTTTCTAGGGTAATATATTAATTCTTTTTTTTAATCAACAATGTTTTTATTCCTTTAAGTAACTTTAGTTCCTTCTTCTCGAAACTTATTGGTAAGGAAATTGACTCTGATTCTACAAAATTTCCAAAATTTACTTTTCTCATATTCTCTATTGTTTATATTCTGTGATAGTCTTCTTCTTTTGTAATTGTTATTAGTGATTTTTTTCATTTTCATTCTTTATAGGTTGGTAATAGAATTAGTTTCTACAAGTATTATTAAAATAAGTTTTTTTTTTCTATACATATTGATAAAATAGAAAATAGTCATTTTGTTTAAAATTACCTTTTGCTATTCTTACCTGTTCTGCATTTAACTACTGTTAGTACCCTTTTTTAAAGTTGTTAGGTAAAAACCAAGTACCCTTATAATTCCCTGCGTCTGTCTGTCTGACTGTCGTCGTTAATAAATCCGTATTTTCAAAAGTACCAATATTATTTATAACAACCCAAATATAGGGAAACCCTCTAAAAAATAATCTCTCAAAAAACATGGAGGTTAATGGTTCATTGTTTTTTTTTTTTTACAGAAAAAAAATAATGTTCGTTTTTTTTATGTTAATATAGGAAAAGGACGCAATATATATTTAGTTTTGGTACCAATTTATGTATGCGCAATGTGTCCATAAATAATTGCCAGTCCCCTTCATTTTTAAGTCTCTGTACGAATTACGTTAAGAAACCTTATATAATCTGTCTGTCAGTCTGTCTGATGGCGTCTGTCTGTTCACAGGTGCATCTCGGCATATGTTACTTCTGTATATTTTTGGAGTTTTGACACTTAATTTTTACCAATATGGCGGGCACATAAAAAAAGTTTTTAGGCACCATGACGGGTTAGGCATCAATTTAAAGGTCTTGAAGTGTAGAAGAAGAATATGCAAGTATCAACATTTTACAGTTAATAATTTTAACTTAATTGCAACAGAAACCGGCGATTATCGCCTCACTTACGCACATACATACATACATTTATTTACACCTATACCTTCAAAAGCACATTGCTGATTTTTATGAAATATGAATGTATTATAGAATGTAGCTCTCAGATAGGCCCACATTAATTTATACCGTCTGCACTCTTTAATTTTCGCCTAATTTATACTTTAATTAAAAAAAAAAATTATCAGATTTAAAAAAGGGGGAGAATTAAATAAATTTGACAATAATAGGTTGTAAACGCATAAAATCATTAAAGAACACAAGGAATCTATGTGCCACACCAATTGGCAGATTTTTTTCTCATACATATGTTGGTAATCTCATTGATTCCTCTGTAAACAATACGAAGGTTTGGTTTATTTTTTGTTTATTGGTGTTATTTTAAAAAAATGATTTAAACGCTTTTTAAAACGTAAATAATTTCAAGATAAAAATAACTTTTTATATACTACGTTTTTAAATGTTCTTGTAAATAATATGTATAAATATTGATATTATAATTGTTATTGTTATATAATATAATTAATATATAATGTTAGTGAATTTTTGTGCAACGGATCTCCCCAACACCAAATCTAAACCGGTCCATCGATATTTTTAAAATAATATCGATATATTTCCTGTTTTGCTGTCATTTAATGTTTATCTCTTTATTTATAAAAATCATAAATTTGAAACCTGTCAAAATGAAGATTGTAAATATTATGGGATATGACAAAACAAATAAAATAACTTGCAGATTTTTTCCGAACTAACTTTCCTTACAGCAAATTTGCTGAAAACGAATTAAATTCTGCTGAAAAATTACTAAAAGTATTAAAATGATGCATTGTCATCGTGTTCTGAGCTGTTCTGAAAGTTTCAAATGTCTAGCTATTCGGGAAGTTAGTTAGAAATCGATTGCCAGATTTGTACCGGACAAACAAACAAGAATCTGAGTTAATAAAAACTAGTAAAATATTAAAAACGTTTAAAACGCGTAAAACTATGATGAAATTCAAACATTACTACAGTCTATAAGATTAGAGTTGGCACTATCAAAAGGAGGGAAAATTTTGAGGGAAACGATTTTATTGGTCCCCCATGTTGAATACAACTTCAGAAAAAAATGCTCTACTCTACCCCTGTTCCACAAAAAAAATATAACATGGCAACACCGATTTTCCCTTTTTATAACCCCAAAACTACCTCCACGTTTGTTGTTTCCCGCCTTCGATTGTGCCAACTCTAATCTTATAGACTGTAGTAAAATATTAAAAACGTTTAAAACGCGTAAAACTATGATGGAAATTAAACATTACTAGTGGATTGGTTTGCGAATTGTTTTGATTAAGGTGTTTGACTTTGATGGAACATAAATGGTGAGTTTTAGAATATGATGGATGTTTATAGAAGTAAGTTTTATGATGGGAACATTGCTTTATTATGGAACAGTTATTTGAAAGGACAGGTTACAGTACAGGTTCCTTTAGCTCAGGTTTGTTTCATATGTGGGTGACCTTCTCCCCCGCGCTCTAACCACCTCTTATCAGTAGATTCAACATGGCGGACTCTCCCTCTCTACTACATCGTGAGCTGTCTTTTGTCCTGTTATCGCAGTGTTTTGGCCCGTGCCTGGTTTATATAGCTTGGCAACGAGTCTGCATTGTAGTTTAGTTTGCCTCTTCATTCATTTTCTCTTATCGTATTAAGCAACACACATAGCGTATACGTTGTACTTTCAAATTTATCACGCCTATATTTCCTGTCGTGGGTTTTTGAGGGAATCATTTTACGCTTTTTTTTTCTAAAAGAAACATTTTTCATGAAAGTTAACTGTATCTCACTTGCTTGGAAATTTGCCGGCTATGATACGCATGACATACTATACGATATGACAAACAAATACTAATTTTCTCCACGCCATGGAAAAATTGAATCATGGATAAGTTTTTTAGGCATTGAATCCGCAAATCGACATTTCAATGCTTTTTCCATGAAGTGGAAGAAACCAGCATCTTAAGGAGTGAAACTATAAAACATTATTACATTTTGATTGCCATTTGGTCCGCTTGTAGCTCCGATATAATTTTATATCCAACTCGCCGTTAGGCCCGCGGTAACGGGCAGAATAATAAATATGATTGAGAAAAAGAGCTGAGAGATAATTAGTTATAATTAAAATAGATATTTAAAGAGATATTTACTGTTTAAATAGTAAGTTTTATGCAGTTATAATTAAAACATTTAAATAGGAAGTTATGTGCTCCGATATTCGTTACATAGGTATGGCGCAAATGGTTTAGTATCTGGCTAACACCCAGTAGCCCCGGGTTCGATCCCAGCTTATGGCATATCAATTTTTAACGTTATAAATCATTTAGAGGTGAGTCGTTGTTGTCGTTGTCGTTGTTGGGACACTACTCGATTATATAAAAGATTTAAAACTTCTATCGGCGAAATACAGAACTACAATGAATACAAGTGAAAACCAATGTGGTAGTGTACTACCTATTTCTATATTAATTTTTTTTTTTTTTTTACTTTTTTTCTTTAAGAAAATTATTTTTTTAAATATTTTTACATATCATAACAGGGAATTTAGTAATTTATGGTCAAAAATGCAGTACTTCCCTGAATTAAGTATCAAGAAAAAAGGCCAAAATAAAGTTAGTGAAACTTTTGTACGTTCTTAAAGAACATTTAGTAAGCCTGATAATGGCTCAAGTGGGGTTGAAATATCGCAAATGGATGTGAAAACTTACAGTCTATAAGATTAGAGTTGACACAATCAAAAGGCGGGAAAATTTTGAGGGAAACGATTTTATTTGTCCCCCATGTTGAATGCAACTTCAGAAAAAAATGCTCTACTCTACCCCTGTTCCACAAAAAAATATAACATGGCAACACTGATTTTCCCTTTTTATAACCCCAAAACTACCTCCACGTTTGTTGTTTCCCGCCTTCGATTGTGCCAACTCTAATCTTATAGACTGTAGTTCATCTTTAAACCCTTAAGCTTGCCTATCGTCAAAATATTGTACTATAAATGAAAATCTATCGACATCCTGTAAAATTCTTACTTCCTGGTACGATATTTAGAAAGCGTGACCTCTTTTTATGTCGTGAGAGAAATTTCTTGTGTACTGTATTAAAATACAACGTAGCTAAGTAAAGCGAATCACCTTTTAAAGTCAACTTTATATCGTCTATTAAAGTTTGAACTATTTTTGCAGGTTTAGTATTTTAACTGATTTAAAGAGAAAAAAAAAAATATGTGTGATGCTCTCAAGCATTAGAAGTGAAACAAAAAAAAAAGTTTAGAATGCATTGCTCTCTTTCATTTTTTGACGAATTATTTTACATATTTCAGGATTAAGAAATGGGAAATTTAAGATAGGATGGTTATGGGAAATTTAATTAAAAAAATCGGTCCGAGACAACTCAGACAAACTTTCTCATATATGTACATTTAATTACTATTGGAAATTTAATCAAAAATATCANATACATATACATATATATATATATATATATATATATATATATATATATATATATTGCTACGCTAGAGCTATCACATTTATTCCAATAAAAATAAATGTTTGTTTTGATTTGCTGGTCTTTAAATAGATATAATACAATTAATCTGTAAAAATGTTACACTTGGACGAGTCTCGAATCCCAAACTTCGTTACACGATTTCGCCACATCAAACAAATTCACTTTAACGCCGCTAAAGAAGTTTCACTTCAATAAAAGTCTCATTACCGTTGTTTTTCTTAATTGTTACTGGTATTAGTTACTTTATTTTCTTTACCTGCAAAGGTTGGCAATAGAATTGTTTCTTTCTGTACTAAAATAAACCTTTTTCCTTTACATTAAAATGTCCATTGTTTAAAAGAAAGTAATGTTTACATTCCTATAACTGCTGTTAGTGGTTTTTTGTTTCTTCTAAAACATAGGTTGGCAATAGAATTGTTTTTTTCTGAACCAAAACAAACCTTTCTTCTTTACAGTAAAATGTCCATTGTTAACAGTACTGTTTATACACCGATAACTGTTGTTAGTGTTTTTTGTTTTTTTCTTCAACACAGGTTGGCAATAGAATTGTTTCTTCCTGAACCAAAATAAACCTTTTCTTAACATTCAAATGTTCATTGTTGTTACAATAAGTAATGTTTACATTCCTATAACTTTTGTTTGCGGTTTTTTCCCTCTTTAACATGGGTTGGTACTAGAATGTTTTTTTTCCTCTGTGCTAAAACAAACCTTTTCTTTACTTTTCTGCAGTAAAATGTCCATTGTTTACAGTAAGTAATGTAATTTTTTAAGTTTTTGGTAGTTTTCATACTACGGAAAGTTTAAATATTAAATTTAAATCGAATTATAATCATTATTAACACTGGGAGACAGACAGAGAAAAATAGACTCCAGCGCCGGGATTTGAACCACGGGCCTTCCGCATTTCCAATGCAGACGCTCTTTCCAACTAAGCTACGCGGGAGAATGTAGCTTTATGATTATTTTAGTTTACCATTAATATCTTTTATTACAGTAATATAAATTAACTATTGATATTTACTGATAACTTCCTGTTGCATTTTAAATAAATTAAGTAATAAAAGCATTGTTAGCACTGGCGTCAGTCATTTACACGCCAGTTGAATCACTGGCGCCACACTTAACTGCGTGCCAGCTGGCTCCACTGTCATTTCATTTAAAGAATTTTTATTTATACAATTCATCATTGCACAATACTTCGAATCATTTTAAATTGTTGACTAATTCCATTTGTTATTTTTTTATCTTTTCAACATAATTGTTTATTTTTTATTGTATTGTACAATTAGTTTGTCCGCATCTGTGTTTTACAATAGGTTTAGGAGATAAAAACATTTTATTCTGTATATAATTTAATGAATTTATCTATTAAGAAACGTAATTAGTGTATTATTTTATTTATTAATTTAATAGTGCAATCAATTAGTGAATTAATTAAACCTCAATTAAAAATCAATTAGTGAATAAATTAAATTAATTTTAATTTAAGAAGAACGTCTCATCACATTTAGTAGCCCTTAAACTGTTTATAGGGTCATTCTAAATAGGATTTTTAACTCTTTATAGGGTCATCGTGACACATTGACCCTAAAATTAACATAGTAAAATTAAAATAGTTATTGTAAATTTATTATTATTATTATTATTATTACTATTTATTTATTTTTTTATTTAATTATTTTTTATTTCTGCCCAATACATTCTTTATTATCTTATTTTGTAAACATAGTTTAGGTAGGCGGTATGTTCAGGACTGCCTGAACTCCTTTTATGTATTAGTTAAAGTTTATCAAATAATTTATGTAAATAATATAATTAGTTGATTGTAATGTTTAGTTATATTGTAATTATGGCTAATTCCTGAATACTAGACCTGCAACGCATCGCGCACATGAACCTGGGTTTTCTTCTTCCACCAATAGGAACACAGTGACTGGAGAAATTGCATTCAGAGTTGTTTACTTACTTGGCTACATCATATATGCTAAACCAGCCTTTTTTATANAATAAATTATAAAAATTAAATAAAATAAATATTAATATTATTTGTGTCTATACATAATCATGATATATAATTAAATGATTGATTTAATTTGTTTTATCTTGAATAATACGGGTTTATTTAGAACTTATTTATATTAATTAATCTTATTAAGTATAAAAGCTTATTCAGTATATCATTGATAAGCGTTATAAATACACGTGTGAATATAATTTAATCTATATATTTATAAATTTAATAACATTTCGTGTAAAACATGTATTATGTTAAAATAATCTTATTAAATTCTCTTGTATGCAATTGATATTATTTGTATAATAAAATGTTTACTATATTATATTAATTTTTTTTTTTACTTATTCTTTTTTTTTACAGAAAATTTGGTTCTTAATTTTGGAAAAATTCATCAAATCAAATTTGACTCTTTCTTCAAAACATTAAAATAAAGGTCAGTATTTTAAATATACGTTTATTTTTTCAATTAAAATCTAATCAGTTAGCAGTATTATCGTAATAGTCCAGGAGATAGCGTGCAAAAAAGTGTCGTGATTAATGTCAAGCTAGAATTTTGTATACAAGTCAATCTTTTAGCGCCTTTTAAGAATATATGGTCGGCTAAGTTCGTCTGCGGGACATAGCTTGGCAATAGGCGTTTGAAAAAAACAAACCGGTGGAAAGCGGCCATGTCTCACCAATTATGGTGGACAATGTGATTTTTATGATCTTAAGTACAGAATTAGTAGACTGAAAATCAAGTTGACGTTAGTTAGTCCCTTGATTGATGACGACGTTTATTTTTAGTAATATTTGAATTAAACTATCAAGTGTGAAAATTACATCGACTTTTCGGTCTACTAACTAATTCCGTACTCAGGATCATGAAAATCATACTGTCCACCATAATTGGTGGGACATGGCCGCTCTCCACCATTTTGTTTTTTTAAAATGCCTATTGCCAAGCTATGTCCCGCAAAAGAACTTAGCCGACCACATATTCTTAAAAGGCACTAAAAGATTAACTTGTATACAAAATTCTAGCTTGATGTTAGTCAGACACTTTTTTGCACGCTATCTCCTCGACTATAATGATTAAAAATGCGTATGAAGAATATATAAAAGTATTCTCATATTTTTCTGATAAAATTATTTAATGTTTTTGGTAGCAATTTTATAGCAATTAGCTTGATATTTACCGCATGACTGATTATTAGTAACGTAGGTTTATTTTAACTAACTGTTCACTACAAATAATTATAGTATGGTAATTTTTGATGCACATATATATTCTTATGCTTCATTTTTATGGCATGGGTAAATTAATTTCGCATAGGTAATGTTATGAAAAAAATGTAATTAATTCAATTTACTTGTAATTTAATACTTTAGGAAGGTAAATGCAAATTGTCTAATGTAAGTTGCATGAATATCTTTATGCATTTTTAAGTCTGCCTTATATGTAAAGCTGAATAGTAATACTAATTAAAAAATAAATATTTTTTTTTATTAATAATTATTAAGTTCTAGTTTTCAAAGTTATTTTTTACATAATTATAATTTTTTTTTTATTATAAGTTTTATCTTTACGTTTATTGAATTATAATTTCAATTACAAGTATGTCCTTACTTATGGTATAATTTCAATCACAAGTAGGTACTTCTTTAGATGGTTACTCCCCTGTGTTTTTTTTTAGAATATAAATGACTTTTACTAAATAACTATTCGCTAATAACCCTAGAGCAGTTAAAGCGGTATAATGTAAAAAAAAACTATTAAGACAAAGGGACGCTTAGTCCAATGTACTTTGGGACAAAGGAATATCACACTTATGTTTTTATAAGGGGAGTAACAATCTAAAGAAGAATACTCCGTATACCTTCTTTAGATGGTTAATCCCCTTTGTTTTCATAATAAGGGGAGTAACCATCTAAAGAAGAATACTCCGTATACCTTCTTTAGATGGTTACTTCCCTTAGTTTTCTTAATAAAAGGAGTAACCATCTAAAGAAGTGCCCACAAGTATATCTTACTTATAAGTTATAAGGAAATATACTTTCAATTGCTAGTGTACAATATCTTAACGCATATGATAACATACTTTAAATTACAAGGACAATATCTTTTCCGCATATGTATAAACATATTACATCCTTTACAAGTTTTTTATCATGTATCATGAACAGCTTTTTTTTATCATGTATCATGAACAGCTTGAATAGTTAAAATCCATAAGATTGACTTTGAATCCTAATTTTAAGTTAAGAAAGGTTTGTCTGTCTGTTAGTCTGTCCGTAAGAACCAACTTTTGTTTGCTAAATAACGACCTAAAAATCCGAGATTCATATAATTTATGTTCAGTTTTTATTCTAAGTTGTCTTGAAGGAATTTTTTATTTAATTTCAAAAGATGAATTCATCATTTCAGCACAACCTCGAAAAATAAATTATTTTCAAACATGTCGAGTGGATCCGTTTAGGTAATAAAAACTCTTATTTGGTTGGCAACGTTTCGGCCCGACAAGTCATTTTCAAGCCTGAAAAATAATCTATATTTTTATTACCCTAAACGGAGATTATAAATTATACAAAGGGTACTTATTGGAATTAATTGATATACATTTTTTTGTATAACACTAAATATTTTATTGACATAAAAAGTATTTCGTCTCGCTAATTATACATATGGACTTATTTTTATCAATCCTTAAAAATTAAAAGTCATTATTATCAATGATAAAGTGTGAAAGAGCTACGTCATATTCACTGATTATCCTACTGAATGAGTTGAATGAACTCTTTCTTATCACTCATTTGATTTGAGTTATCATTAATTACACAACAGGGGTTTGTTATACCAAGACATATGTCGCCTTGCATCTCTCCTTTGTTATCAGTAGTCATCTAGACTCTTCTACCAGGCGACATGTCAGTCTTATCAGTGCTTGTAAAATTAAACTAATTGTCTTAGGTAAAACATTATCAACATTATGTCAGTAATAGGAGTAACATTGCATGTTAACTCTAAAATACAGTTTTAATCATATAATGTAATTGTAGAAATCATAATCATTAGAATGAAACTTAATACGGAACCATTTGTCGTGTTTAGAAAAGATGATTATTGGAATTTTAACTTGATAAGGGGAATTTGAATTAATACAGTGTCATTTTTCGTGTTTAGAAAAGATGATTATTGGAATTTTAACTTGATAAGGGGAATTTGAATTAATACAGTGTCATTTTTCGTGTTTAGAAAAGATGATTATTGGAATTTAAATTAATACGATTGATTTGTCGTGTTTAGTAAAGATGATGATTGGAATTTAAAATTAATACTGGTTCATTTGTCGTGTTAAGAAAAGACGATTATTGGAATATATATTAATACCGGTTCATTTATCGTGTTTAGAAAAGATAATTATTGGAATTTGAATTAATACTGGTTTAATTGTCGTGTTTAAAAAGATGATTATTGAAGTTTTAAATTAATACAGAATCATTTGTTGTGTTCAGAAAAGATGATTATTGGAATTTACCTTAATACGAATACGGGTTTATTTGTCGTGTTCAGAAAAAATGATTATTGGATTTCATATTAATACCGGTTCATTCGTCGTGTTTAGAAAAGATGATTATTGGACTATATATTAATACCGGTTCATTTGTCGTGTTTAGAAAAGATGATTATTGGAATTTGAATTAATACTGGTTTATTTGTCGTGTTTAAAAAGATGATTATTGAAGTTTTAAATGAATACAGAATCATTTGTTGTGTTTAAAAAAAACTACTATTGGAATTTAAATTAATGTAGGTTCATTTTTTTTGTTTAGAAATGATGATTATTGGAATTTAAATAAATACGGTGTCATTTGTTGTGTTTAGAAAAGATGATTATTGGAATTTTAATGAAAACTGGTTTATTTATCGTGTTTTGAAAATATGATTATTGGAATTTAAATTAATACTGTGTCATTTGTCGTGTTTAGGAAAGATGATTATTGGAATTTAAGTTAATACGGTATTATTTGTCCTGTATTTATAAAAGGGTAATTAATTCACTACTTCCAAAATTATTATTATATTTCAACGAAATATATTAAAAGATATATATGTATGTAGATGTCAGATTAAAACTATAAGAAGAAATTCCTATGAAAATTATTAGGAAAAAATAACATATAATATAATCCTTTTTTTACATTGTTAAAAGTTTTTTCCTTATTGTTGGTGAGTTTCCTTGTTTCCTTGTTCCAGCGTTTCTCTGAATCTAAAAATATATACTGAGCATTAACCCTTTGACTGCGGGACTAAATCCTTAGGGGTCAACTCTGGTGCGGAAAGTTTTTCTTCTTTTTTTTTACTCATTTATGGCATAAAAACGACTACTAGTTATAATAAATGGGAAAATTTAACTTTTTTTACCCAAAATTTAAGGAAAATTTAAGATATCACCAGGTGATACCTCACGTGATACAGTTGACTTAACCTTACTGTTGGGCGGAAGATATCACCTAGTGATACCAGGGTTATTGGTATTTTTTGCTCTAAAGACAGTCTTAAATGAACAGTGTCCAAAGGAAGAAGTACTGCAAACATTCTTGGTTGAAGCAGAACACAGTGTTAATGGCTGTATCACGTAAAGTTTTATTTTTCGTAAGTTCTCCTGGCTGCTCAAGCGTGGTTGAAGGCTGTGAGTTATCTGGACATGTTCGCTTTTCATGTTGCATTTGAGGATTAACTTGTTTTGGCTCATCGGGAAAAAACAATTTTCGTTTAAAAAAACATTAAACTGATACATTGAAAGAAATTATTGAACTGATACCTCTCTAATCTTGAAGCAACATACTTCAATTTTGTTACGCAACAAAATGAAAATTTCCAAAATTTTAACATTTTTTCAGTACATATTTGAAAAATTATACGTTAACCGTCGCTAGGCAATAAAGAAACATTAAATTATTAATGAATATAATAAGAAAAGATAGCTTACCTTACTATTTGTGTGTAATAAAAGTGCGAAGTCTGCAAACCCGCATAACACAAGTAAAAAAAAAAGCGATCGAGAAACGGCTTGAGGGGAATGTAGTTGAGACCTTCCCTGAGGCGGCCACAAGACTAAACAACCCATAGGAACAAGCTCTGCCATCCCCTCCCTTGAACAACGCACCCCCTTCCCAGAGACCCTTGGTATCACCTAGTGATACCTTCCGCCACTCAGTTGAAACTGCTAGATATCACCTGGTGATACCTCCGCTGTCAAAGGGTTAATATTTGAAGGCGGTAAATTTCCTTGTAGTTTTTTTCCGTGTCTTTTAAAATTCCGATCTCAACATTTGGATATTCCCAGAACTATTAAATAATATTGTTTCTTCTCTTCTTTAAACAATATTAGAGACGTAAGTAATTTTCGGCTACATTACAGTAATCTTATATTTGTATAGTATGTAATAATCTGTGGTTAAATAAGTCTCGCCTCTGAGATTTGAACTCATCAGATTTGTCGTTTTTTTAAAAAAAAATACAGTATAACGTAGAACCCAGAAAGCCCGTACTAATTGAGACCTGTGTCTATTCGGATTTATGCATTCTTTGGATAACCAGGATTTCCGATTTTATTGTTCATTATCGACTTTATATGGTAAATATGGTATAGTATACAGGTATACTCCTACGTTCCGGCACGAAGAATACCCGGTAGTTTTTATTTAAATAAGATATTTAGACACACAAAAAAAGAAATTATCACAGACCTGGTGCGATATTATGCCTTGAGACTTGAGACATTTAGATTGGAATTGGAGACATTTGGATTGGAGACATTGGAAATGCCTTGAGACATTTGGATTTGGTTAGGCAACCTTCTTTTTAGTTTATATATTAGTTTTTTTTTTTTATTTTTTATAATTTTAAAGTATTGCACAGACATATAATAACTATAAACTTTTGAAGAAAATAATAACCCCTTTTTTAACAATTGACAAAAACCACCCTGGTTTAAATAAAAATATTTTTAGCATGAAAAGGATGCAGCAGTAATAGTAATATTCTAGTCAGTTTAAAGATGACCCAAAGAGAGGTCCAAATATTGCAAAAGTGAGCTGTTTAATTATTTCCAATAGACAATCAATAAGATATTTAGAATAATGATGAATAAATTAGAACCTGGACAAATCGTTTCCATTGAAATATAGGGTATGACATACTCGTATTGTATAAAGATTGTATATCACAGAAAAATTACTATTTACAGCGATGAAAGAGAGAAATATATAATTTTGGTAACATTTTAATGTAGAAAGAAAAGGATTTAAACATCGAATAAAAGTATATGTTGAGGCCAAAAAAAGTTATTTTTACATAATGTAAATGTAAGTAAGTAATTTCCTCTTTTGTAATATACATATATTTTTTTTAAGTATTCTGATTCTGAATATTTTTTTTTTTTGTACTTTTGTAAAATATATAGCTAGTTTTAATCTAATTAAGAAAAACACGTTTGTCTTATCAAGGTGATAAGAAATAATCCATGTGGTTAGTTATGGGGGGGATGAAAGCGCTTATTTTATTCTTCTGACGTCAGAGGCACTGCCTTTGACATCATTCGTATCAGTTTGACGTAAGTGTCCATTCCACTCTAAACTGACGCAATCTTCTTATTATCCAATACTTACCTTTCTGTCAAAAGCACCGACCGATTTCAATTTTCTCTTGAGGAAGAGTGGAAGAAGGAAGAGCAATTACTTTTCCTTAAGAAAACAACATAGTCATGACAACACGGAAAAATCTTTTAAAAAATAAACTGTGTAATATACAGTTATACAGTCCACACTTATGACATTAATTCTTTATTAGAACCTTAACTGTATTACCTCCATATGATGTTATCTTTATCATTTAATTTTTTCTTATATAAATACATATAATTTTATTCAACATACCCTTAAGATGTTATCACTAATTCATTTCTTTATTATATAACTATAATGATGTGCAACTCATATTTAACGTGTTTTTCTTATCAGTTAGACCATTTTTAGTATAAATATAATTATGTTCAGTCCCCTTAAGATGTTTGTTAAAGTTTGTTTGAGTTGTCTCGGACCAATTGGCTTATTAGTTGATCCTCAAAATTCCCTTAAGATGTTTGTTAAAGTTTGTTTGAGTTGTCTCGGACCAATTTGCTTATTAGTTGATCCTCAAAATTCCCTTAAGATGTTTGTTAATGTTTGTTTGAGTTGTCTCGGACCAATTTGCTTATTAGTTGATCCTCAAAATTCCCTTAAGATGTTTGTTAATGTTTGTTTGAGTTGTCTCGGACCAATTTGCTTATTAGTTGATCCTCAAAATTCCCTTAAGATGTTTGTTAATGTTTGTTTGAGTTGTCTCGGACCAATTTGCTTATTAGTTGATCCT
>KZ651634.1:165338-178060 GCA_001010745.2 Gerris buenoi
AAAAAAAAAAAAAAAAAAAAAAAAAAAAAAAAAAAAAAAAAAAAAAAAAAAAAAAAAAAAAAAAAAGGACTTTCATTCCAAACAACAACGAACTCCAAATTATTGTCAAGTGTTTATTGTTTGTAGATTATTATATTATAAATATGAGAAGGTACGTAGGCCTGTGGCAACGGGCATAATTTTATATTTGGAAGAAAAAAATAAAATTAAGTAAATTAATTTAGATATCTATTAAGATAAGTAATTATACCTATTTGAAGACCTACAAATCAAAACTAAAATAAATGTGGTTGCCTTAGCTTAGAACTAATCATTTTCAGTGGGATAATTCGTCGCGTCGGGACACAATTTGATTACATAAATGATACGATCAATAAAATGAATACCTCATCAACATTTCAAGTAATCTATACATTTCGAGTGTGAGATAGTGTCACGGAAACGCTCACTTACTCACTTATAAAATGATTATCATTAAATTGATAACATATACGTATGCATATGTGATATAATTGATTGATTCATTATCATGAATTACATTCAGGTTTTATTGATTAAAATTCATTAAGAATTATTAAAACTTTTTTTTTTATATTTAATTTGTAATTATTTATTTATTATTTAATATTAATAAAGATATTAGAAATGATAAGATATTTAGAAATATTATAGAGATGAAGAAAAAAAAAATTGTATTATTTTTTTTTTTTAATTATTGTTGATTTTATCGTTAGATCCGTATTTAAATGGACTACAATTTAAAATTGTGTAATCTAAATAGTCGGAGCTTTTTTAACTTTTTTTTTTAGAGAGAATTTGGTGTTTCACACCTCCCTCCCCAAATTTAGGACTAAAATTCGCCTTGGATTATGATTTTACTATTTACTCTTATAATATTCAATTATTAATTAACTTATTAAGTCATCAAAAACACAAAATATAATTTTCGTAATATATTCTACGTACACGAGAAAGTAAAAAGAAACTGGTCATAAAAAACTACAAATAGTTATTTATGCACCTAGGGAGTAAAGTAAGCCATTATTCCCTGAGCGAAAAAGTTGATTCTTGAGGCGAAGCCGAAGGTATCATGTCTCTAAATCCCGAGGCGAAGCCGAGGGAATTAGACTTTTTAATTCCCGAGGCGTAGCCAAGGGAATAACGCTAATTAGCTCCCGAGGCGAAGCCAAGGGAGATAATCATCGCGAAGGGAATAATGGCACTTTACTCACGAGGTACATACAATATTTTATCTCCTGTAGGAAGTAAATACATATTTCCGTTCATTGCACAGTTTTTATTTATTATTTTAATAAATAATAATAATTATTAGCACTTTTAATAGCAGATATAAGAGATTCAGTATTAAAAACAAATAAGAATTGGAATTAAACTCAAATAGAAGGTTACTTAGATTCAGGTTATAAACATAGATAAACATGGTCGTAAAAGCAGTGACGCCAACCTGATTTCAACATCTTCATTACATTAACCATTCATTTTCTACTATTTATAAAATAATTAAGTTGCAATCTTTACTTTTTCGCCCTACTTTACTTTTTCGCCCTACTTTTTACTTTTTCTCCCTACTTTTTGATTCAGGGATGAAAAGACCTGCTTTAGTCCCTCTAAACTAATTCAAAATCATAACTTTTTTACCCTACTGGAGATAAACGAATTTATTCCTTCATTAAAAGTTTTGAATTATCAATTTACATTTAATTTCAGAACATTCTTTCTTTTCATCTTCCATGCAATTTATTTTATTTTAGAATATGAAACAAATAATCATCTCTTGTTTTTGTAGGCCATGTTAGGGTTACAATTGTTTGAAAATAAGTTATTAACATTGGCTATATTTCGACTATTTCCTAGTCATATTCTTGCCTAAAACATCGATCAAACTTGATATAATATATCTGATTGTTAGAAAAAATATCTTTATATACATTAAACAATAATAACATTTTAGCAATGTAATACCGTGTTTGCACACTGCAATAGGCCATATGTGAAAGACACCAAGGGATGTGCCACGCAAGCGTGACACATAGGAACTGTTCCAACACCAGACAAACGTCTCAAAGATGTTGGCTCGGCAAAACGCCATGTCCTGCATCGTTTCGTCGCTACCGACTCATCAGGGGCCCGACGATGCCCACCCTACTCTGGACCTATACCATATCAAGAAAATCATATATAGGACTTATCAGAGACGAGCGTGCTCTCATACCGCCATTCTTGCTTGGCTAGCAAAACACATTAGCAATGTAATACCGTGTTTGCACACTGCAATAGGCTAAACCATATGTGAATGACACCAAGGGATGTGCCACGCAAGCGTGACACATAGGAACTGTTCCAACACCACTGTTCCAATAATAACATTTAAATTTAATGACCAGTAGATGGTCAAAAAATAGCCAATGTTAATAATATAATATATTTTCAAACATTTTTAACCCTTAACATGACCTACAAAAAACAGATGACTACTTGATCAGAGGGACAAATTCTAGCAAACTAAAAAATAATCATATTTTACTAAGTTTTTATTAGCTTGCTTTCTTGTTTGTTTTTTTGTTTGTCCAGTACAAATCTAGCAATCGATTTCTAACAAACTTCCCGAGTAGCTAGACATTTGAAACTTCAAGAATAGCTCAGAAAACGATGGCAATGCATTATTTTAATACTTTTATCCGTCTTTCAGCATAATTTAATTCGTTTTCAGCAAATTGTGCTGTATGTAAAGTTAGTTCAGAAAAAATTCACAAGTTATTTTATTTGATTTGGCATGTCCCATATTTACTATCTTTATTTTGACAGGTTTCAAATTTATGATTTATGACAGAAAATTTAAAAACGATGTACATAAAAAGTTATTTTTATCTTGCAGTTTTTATTATGTGTTCAAACAAATTCTTTGCCTTTCGTTATCAGTTATCCGAATATATCAGTGTTGCTTATTTTTTTATTCGGTAAAAACACAGTTCAAAAATTCAAGCTTTCATTTTCCCTATTTTATATTTTTGATATATCTATATCTATATAAATTATATTAGGAATTATGATGTTTCTTAAAAAATAAAATTAATAAAGACTATCTCATAATATTAAATAAATAAAACCAAAAATATAGAATGATGTTTAGTCAATTGTGTGTGGTATGTGCGAGTATATTTATCATTGTTTCTTATCAGGAACTCCCTCTTTTTCCTTATCAGTTTGTTGATAAAGAGAAAACATTTCATTCTTGCCTTGTTCTTAGTACTGGCCTGGGAACTCCTAGTCAGTTCTATGAATCCCTCCCGCATACTTCTATTTATCATCCCATTCTCTTATCACTCAGACTGTCTTTGTTATCTTTTATTTCTTATCAGTTTTAAGTCTGTTTTTCTTTATTGCCTCTTAAGCATTTTATCTGTCATTCATTGCTCTGTATTTAGATGTTTTTTTGTGTTTTGTTTTTCTATTGAAATATTACTCTGTCATGCATATACTTCTCTTCTTTTTTCTGAGAGTTATATTTTAATTTTTTTGTTCTATTGAATTCTTCTTTTTATCTATTGTTGGGATTTTTTTAAAAGCTTATTTTCTGTGTAATCAAAAAACTTGGGGTTTGTTAAAATAGTGATTTTTTTTTACTTTCTCAGAGAAACAGGATTATTATAATTTCTCAGAGGAGAGAAAGTATTGTGATAGCGTGAAAGGTCGATTGTTAGAGATTGACACGTTTTGACTGAGCCCAAAAAAGTAGTTTTAAAAAAATACCTATTTGTCGTCTGTGCAGACGGGTGGAGCCTAAACTACTGGACCGATTTTGACGAAATTTGGTATATCTGTTCAGAACATTCGTATCCCGACGTGAAATAGAAAAATAAAATGTTACCTCTAAATTTAGGAAAACTCTAAATTTTAGGGCGCTACCCCTTAAAAACTCTTGAAAACAAGAAATCTCGAAAACGGTTCCAACGATTTTGAATGTTAAATTCAACAAGGTAGTCTACTTAAGTAAGAATTAACTATTTTCTTGAGTTTTTTTCCGGAAAAGATCCATTGTCCGATATATTGATGAAAATAAATCTGATTTTGATAAAAATTGAAAACAAAAAGTAATTAACTTCCTGTTAAACTCTTTTTAAATTTATTTGATTGTTATTTCTTTTGGAGGAATCATTCTAAAGAGAGTAGCTCATCATGATGAAAGTCATTTGCAACCGAAGTTTTGAATCCATTACAGGAATCATTCTAAAGAGAGTAGCTCATGATGAAAGTCATTTGCAACTGAAGTTTTGAATCCATTACAGGAATCATTCTAAAGAGAGTAGCTCATGATGAAAGTCATTTGCAACTGAAGTTTTGAATCCATTACAGGAATCATTCTAAAGAGAGTAGCTCATGATGAAAGTCATTTGCAATTTGCAACTTACTCTCATCCGAGTAACTCCTCATTAGAGTAACTCCTTTCAATGATCCCTGATGTGTTTGAAAGATTAGGATTCTGATGATCTGTTACAATAGTCTCTTAAATTAATTAATTATTAATTTTCTAGTATGTTACGTCAATTATAAAATTGATTCATTTTTTTTGTAAAACTTAATTATATTAAATGAAATTTATATACAGTAAAAGCTCTTAACTAGTCTGTGACAACAAGTTAAGCTTAATATCTGGTTCATCATTGGATTATTGTTTTATATAAAATTTCACTATTTTATTTACACCTTAAAGATAAAAACATAATATTACGAAACCTAGTTAAGTTCACTATTTGATTTACACCTTAAAGATAAAAACATAATATTACGAAACCTAGTTAAGTTCACTATTTTATTTACACCTTAAAGATAAAAACATAATATTACGAAACCTAGTTAAGTTCACTATTTTATTTACACCTTAAAGATAAAAACATAATATTACGAAACCTAGTTAAGTTCACAATTTTTGATTGTATTGTCCAAGCATTTTAATCAGTTATTATTATCAGTTTATATAAGTGAATGTGAAATACACTAAAATTTAAATTTATTTAGTATTTATCTATTAATATTTGTATAATTATAGTTATCTTTTAAAAATATTTGGGTTAATCAGTTCTACCCTTAGTACTGACTCAATCGCCTTCATCTAAAAAAGAACAAAGGAATCACCCCTGCACTATATTTATATATACTCGTATATGTTTAATATTAAGAATGATGTGTTAGGCTTTGGTTCAAAAGCTGTGATTGGTTGACTGAGGGTGTAGAGGGGTGGAGGAAGAGGCATTGTCGAGTTGTGATTGGTCGAATGGTGGACCTCAGGTATGGTTTTCAGGGTGCATTGTCCTCCCAGCTGCAATGCTGAGCGCCGCTGCATTCCTTGGCCAAACCAGTGCAATGGCGAATACTTCGCCCCTGGATCTTTTAATAATCATCAGCGCATGCCTCAAGACTCCCCACCATAATGTGACGTCACTTCCATTCTTTGCATTCTTTTTCTTTCCCGCCCAATTTTTTTTAAAGCGGTTTAAAAAAAAAAGGTTTATCCTTTTTTTTTCGGACGTTTTTTTTTACGAGTCTATGTTTAGGCGTGCGGTTTTTTTTTCATCTTATTTCTTAGAATCTTTTTTATTTATTAAGTTGGGTGCCATTTTGTATTCACATCTAAAATTCTCCTTTTTTTCCGGTACAGGGTCATTGTGAGGGTCTCTCCTAATTCTACGAATCTGTTGCAGTATTTTCTGTCCTGTCCGTAACCGTAGCCATCTTGAATTCTAGGTAATAATTCATTGCTTTTCAACCGGTTTAACCCGCCATTTTTTGGATTCCTAACTTTCCTACTTTACCTTCTAAAAAGATAATGGTTTCTTTTTTTTAATTTCACGCTGTTTGCCAAAAAAAAAAAATCTTCTAATTAAGCACAGCCATCTTGAACTGCAGATAATATATCATCAAATTGACATTTCAGGTTCATTATAACGTAAAGTTGTCAGTGTTATTACCTTCTCTAACTTTTTCTAATATTTCAAAAGAAAAATGCTTTCGGTATTTTGTGACAGGTTCCCAATTTTTCCAAAATTTATGTCCTTCTGCTCCTTTAAACACTAGTTTTAGAGAAGATAAAAAAAAAAATAACGACTTTATTTCTACAGCAGTTTATTTTTTTTTTTACAATATAACATTTTAATAAATTCCATTATCAGGTAGCATAAGATCTAAAACACTAAAATTTCTTATTAGATACCGCATTTTTCAGAAGAAACACAAAAAATGATAAATAATAAAATATAATACATAGTTTTACTATCAGAGATTTAGTGTCCTTACTTTTGTCATTATTATTAATAAAATTAAAGTTTAAAATTTATCATTCTATCTCAAATAATAAATTATAATTAGCATCAAAATAGCTTAACGTTTAAACTAAAATAACACTGGCATGTAAACAAAATCAGTAACATTAGTATATAAATAATTAATATAAAAATTCCATTTTTGAAAACTGGTCTTATGTACCATTTTTTTTCTGTATTCTTCACCTTAGTTGTATCTATGTGCAAAATTTGGGGAAGATTGAATGACGGGAAGTGGTTCAAAATTTGGGTAATAGGTGTGCGATGAAACTTAAAAAGCAATGAAATATGACGCTATTTTGTTTTTTAATATTATTATTTTGGTTTCTGTATTCTTCACCTTAGTTGTTTCTATGTGCAAAATTTGGAGAAGATTGAATGACGGGCAGTGGTTCAAAATTTGGGTAATAGGTGTGCGATGAAACTTACAAAGCAAAGTAATATAAGAACAGTAATAATTAATATAAAAATTTCATTTTTGAAAACTGGTCTTATGTACATTTTTTTTTTTTTTTTTTNGGTACACTGGGGTACAGGTTACGGGGTACAAAAGTTAAATAGTATATGTCCTTCATAGTGCATGTCGTTGGAAAGCTCTTTAATAGAATAGTACTTATTGTTACTATGTTCCCTTTTTTTCATATTTTTGTTTAAGAGAGAGGTTAAATAGAAAAACAGGAATAATTTCTGTTTGATTAAAAATTAGAAATATTACTTTATTTGATCCGATTTCAGCTGTTTATAAATTCGAGGGTTTATTATTTAAGATTAAAATGCACGCTCAGCTCAATATTGCAAGCAGACAACTGCATTGCACTCCTAGTTAAAGTTATATTTAGCATTAACGTCAATTCGTTTTAAATGTAATTTCAGTGATCGAGTTAGCTGCGAAGATTTCATCAGCTAAATTCTTTTCTCAGGTTATTTTTAGCGGAAAAAAATATATTTTGTTGTTAGAATCGTTACGTAGGTTTTTTAGCAGTATGGTTTTATTTGTCATTTAGATTTCGTCAGCTAAATGATTCTGGGTACTAACGTCACAGTTGAATAATACCCCCTTCTTTTATCACCTGGTATCCTTCCCCTTATCTCTTATCATTTACTCTGCTGAAACCAAACAGCTGTTATCAGTTATACTCTAAACAATGTTATGAGCCATTATTCTTACTCTGAATCATGTTGTGAATCATTTATTAACATTAATGTTTTTCTCTGGTATTTGACTATTTGACATGACGGAATTTTCTTTTAATTACCCCAGATATACCAGTATATATAGCTGAACAAATTTATCCACAGCTTAGTTTACGTGTCTTATGTCGTGCAGTATTATGTTTTATACAGTACAATTGTACATTTTAATTATTTTATCGTACACCGAGCAGTAGATATTATCGAAGTTAGTATTGTTTGTAACGTTTAATTCAACATATTAGTGCATTGCTTAAGTAGTATTTACTTAAGAAAAGTTATGTTGCAGTGTATATATAAATTGTTTATAGTTATCTTCTTGCAATAATGTAATAGTTAGTGTACTTTGTCAAGTAGCAGTATATTTGTGCAGTAATAGTCTTATATAATATGGTTGTTAAGCAGTAAATATATATATTTTTTTATATATATATATAATAGTTTAAATGAATTTGTTTAGCATATTTTATCATGTAGCAGTAAATTTATTTTATCCATAATATACATACATGTAGTGTCTCTAAGACTAATTAGTCACTTCTAATTTAATATTTGAGCTAAACTGAAGAAGATGGTGCGTTCGAGAATCGCTTGTCGGCACAATTCCGCTTTATTTGACCTCTTGAGTGATTATATTCCTTAGTCAAATAGTGCGTTTATATGATTTATTCATTTGTAAGATTTCATATAGAAAGGTTGATATCGCTTCGTCAAAATATTTCATTCGAGTAATCCCTAGCACTTTTCTAACCTCTTCCACAGCACCGTATTTTTCAGTGTTACCAATATTTGTGCTGAACAATATTACCTGCTTATTAGTCTAGTCTAGTCAATGTCTTGTTGGACAAAGTGCGGTAGATATAAAACACTGTAGTAGATTTTCGTATGCAATGTAATATTTTTAGAAGGGATTATCTAATGCATTTTTTTATGAAGCAGTGAATTTGTGCAGTGATAAAGTTCTACATTAAATAGTATGTTGTATGTAACAGTAAATATAAAAAAAAGTTTTATAAGTATGAAGGTGTTTCTTATCGTTTTTTCCCTATTAATATTTATTAATAAAGAAGTAAAAATGATAAAAATTACATTTTAAGGATATTTTAATGATCTAGTCGATGTAATATAATAAAATGATAAGGGTAGATTTGTAATTTTGTCGATAAAATAAAATTTATGAGGGTAGTTTTGTGATCATAATGATTTAATATTATAAAAATGTTAGGGGTAGTTTAGTAATTTTTATGATTTAATAATTACTGTAATATCTTAAGGGTAGTTTAGTGTTCTTGGCGATTTAAGTGCATTTTTATCAGTTTTTCTTATGACCTGAAATTTAGTGGTTAGAACGGTGTAAAAGCAAAGATCCGTGGGTCGAATCCCGGAGGAAAAAGTTTTTTTTTTTATCGCTGTTTCCTATCCCTATCCCTTGGAATTCAGTAGTGAGAACAGTGAAGATGCAAAGATCCGTGGTTCGATTCCCGGAGGATAAGTGGTTTTTATTAGTTTCCTATCCCCTAAAAATTCAATGGTTAGAGCAGTGTAATATAAGAGGTGAGTAGGTTTTGTAATCAGTCTTTCCTCCGCCCTCATTAATAATATTAATTAAGATAAAATTAATCTCTATTCATTAATTAATTTTTTTTTTATTATTCATTCTTTATTGCAATCTTCCGCGGTTATGTTGTAATTAATTTTAAAGTTACATCAAGTTTTTAGAAAGTTCTAGAAACGAATTGTTGAAATTCTTGCCATTACGCGATCTGTTTCACTAGAAAAATCTCGATTGTAATATTTTTTTATTATTATTTATTATAAATTGATTTTAAGATAAAGCTGGTTCATTCTTAAAATTAATAATAATTACCCTAATATTAGCTATTATTAGTAGATTTTTATCTTTTGTTAATTTTTTTTAAAATTCTTGTTTTTCTTGCTTTTTGAGCTGAGCGAAGCGAAGCTCTTATACTACACTTTGCGTTTTTTCCGATGCATACTCCTCCTGAACGGCTGAACCAATCTGCACAAAATTTTGCACGGTTATTGCGACCAACCACAGGTATGTATAAATCTGAAATGGTCCAAATTGGAACACAGGGGTACGAGGTACAGGGTACAAAAGTTTCCTCCTTGNATATATATATTTTTTTATATATATATATAATAGTTTAAATGAATTTGTTTAGCATATTTTATCATGTAGCAGTAAATTTATTTTATCCATAATATACATACATGTAGTGTCTCTAAGACTAATTAGTCACTTCTAATTTAATATTTGAGCTAAACTGAAGAAGATGGTGCGTTCGAGAATCGCTTGTCGGCACAATTCCGCTTTATTTGACCTCTTGAGTGATTATATTCCTTAGTCAAATAGTGCGTTTATATGATTTATTCATTTGTAAGATTTCATATAGAAAGGTTGATATCGCTTCGTCAAAATATTTCATTCGAGTAATCCCTAGCACTTTTCTAACCTCTTCCACAGCACCGTATTTTTCAGTGTTACCAATATTTGTGCTGAACAATATTACCTGCTTATTAGTCTAGTCTAGTCAATGTCTTGTTGGACAAAGTGCGGTAGATATAAAACACTGTAGTAGATTTTCGTATGCAATGTAATATTTTTAGAAGGGATTATCTAATGCATTTTTTTATGAAGCAGTGAATTTGTGCAGTGATAAAGTTCTACATTAAATAGTATGTTGTATGTAACAGTAAATATAAAAAAAAGTTTTATAAGTATTTTTATTTTATATAATTAATTTTAACGATTTTTATTAGAGAGTTTATAAGACGTAAAAAAATTAACGTTATACGTCTTTCAAATGTCAAACTTATTGCGCATGCGTACGTATAAAATTGTCGTACTGTGAAAAGACGTGATACATTTATCTGTCACTGTTGTCGTATCACTTTTTCACTTTATTTTTTTTACGTTATTTGTGTTTATCTTCTAAAATACGACAAATTTAAAACAAAACTGTCAAAAACAAAAAAATACTTCACTACGTCTTTTGATACGTATTACTTAAACTCAATTATGAAAACATACGACATTTTGTTATGACGTTAAAATTAAAGTATTACGACAATCAAAAATACGTCTTATATAAACTCTCTATTACTTTAACGATTATACTTTGTCGTGTACTGGTATATTAATTTACTCAGCAAACAATATTGATGCTGTTTATAATGATGTACATAATCATATTGTCTGCAGATTATTTGGCACTTCTTTATACATTGTTGTGTCTTTACATTGTGAAAAGTAAGGTGTGATAATTGTATGCGAGAGTGAGAGTGATATACAACGTTTCCATGAGATCTCAAAACAGTTTTAAAAACTGTTTTTCGGTTTCAAACCAAAAGCTTTTCCATGGGGTTTTAAATACTAAAACCGTCACTAAGTCATGACTAAAAGTCACTAGAAAAAAAAAATGTGACTTAAATAACACATTATACCTACCTCAAATGTGACTTAAATAATACATTTTACCTACCTAAAATGTGACTAATAATACATTTTACCTACCTAAAATGTAACTTAAATAATACATTTAACCTACCTAAAATGTGACTTAAATAATACATTTTACCTACCTAAAATGTGACTTAAATAATACATTTTACCTACCTAAAATGTGACTTAAATAATACATTTAACCTACCTAAAATGTCACTTAAATAATACATTTTACCTACCTAAAATGTGACTTAAATAATACATTTTACCTACCTAAAATGTGACTTAAATAATACATTTTACCTACCTAAAATGTGACTTAAATAATACATTTTACCTACCTATAATTTGACTTAAATAATACATTTTACCTACCTAAAATGTGACATAAATTTACCCTTGTATAGTATTAATGTTTATTTAATATAAAAAATAATATTACAATCATAATTATATGTATTTAAACTAATTTACCGTGTTATTTTTGATTACAGATGCTTTTGGGTACATTTGCGGAGTTACATTATTTGGATACGTCAGTAGAGTTACCTACGAGTATCTTCAACCAACTTCTTGTGGATAATCCAGATTGATGTCTACTTATTTTGAGTTATAAATATCAGGTATCGATGATTCGCGAGTAAGAACGATGTGGTCAGGCCAGGCGTTTAGGGAATTATTGCAAGAGCGAATCCGTTGATTTTATTTTCCGTTTCAATATAACCTCATTTATAAGTATAAAATAACTTTATAAGTTATTAATGCAAAAAAAAGTTATTTATTCATAATTAAAAAAAAAAGAAATGTATTTTGGCTCCTTAAACCTCCAATTTATGATCTAATGCACGCCTCTTTGTTGATAAATTTTTTTATAAACACGGAAGGAAACGCGCATGCGCCAATATACACGTACGTTTATATTGGCTTATTGATAGAATTAAATGTAAGATATTGTTTTGATCGTTCTTTTATAGGATTCCTTTTTAGTGATTCAATCGTGATTTAATTAATTTAATTTAATTTTAATTATAAATTATAAAGTTTTCTTCTTTACTAATTAGGGATTGTAAATTTAAATATTATGACCTAATAATGCTCCTAATTCCTAAATGTATGTGCATTTATTCAAATCTATCTTTAATCTATTTTTTTATCCATCTAAAATTTGTGTGTATTACTTATTTATCCATTCTCTTAAATATTTGACATTATACAACGATGAATAATATTTATAGTTAGTTCTGTCAATCACCGCTGGGTTCTGACTAACGTCGTTTCTATTCGCGATATTTTTTTATTTATTATTATTATTTTTGTTATGTGATGATGTATTATCAATGAAATTTGTAAAATTTAAAATTGTGTAAGGAAAATGGTGAATTATTGGTCACTATTCTTATATTTTTAATTTTTAGAGAGTTTAAATATTTCATTACGGTTTTAGCATGATAATGAGTTTTCAAGGCTGGCATTTTACACTAGATACTAATTATTGGGTTAAAATACTTCAATGTAATCATTGACTAAATTGAATTACATAAATAGTCCTTAAAAAATAATTACATACCTATAATAATAAGTTAATAAGTAAAGAATTATAAATTAAGTCGACAGATATAGATATAAATATATCCTTGCATTACCTATGTTTTAGACCAGTGGTTCCCAACCTTTTTCGGTTGGCGACCCCTTTTTATAAAAACCCAGTGACCCGCGACCCACCA
>KZ651634.1:178698-189006 GCA_001010745.2 Gerris buenoi
ACACAGACACACTCTGACACACACAGACCCCCCCAAAAAACCTTCGCGACCCCCTTGGGGGTCGCGACCCACAGGTTGGGAACCACTGTTTTAGACCATTTTTTTCGGGCTTATTTGACAAATAAATCCTGAATTCTAATTGCTTAAAAGTTGTCCAAATACCTTTTATGATGAAGGTTATTTATTGTAATAAATAATTGAATATACACAACTGGGGTCGTATCTAACTAATTTTATTATATCGGCAGTTATTTAGGTTGTTACTCCCCCTATAAAAAACAACAATGGAGTTCTTCTCTAGACTGTTAAAGGAGAATGATATTCCTTTGTGCCATAGTATATTGGACTAAACACCTTTTGTCTTAATTGTTATTTAGTCACTCACTTATATTTTAAAAAGAATTATATAGGGGAGTAACAATCTAAAGAAATGCCGATAAATCATGCTATTGACTGTGGAAACCATAATGAAAACAAATCTTTAATAAATATATACCAAATAACTTCACTTCAGGATAAGGGTTGCCAAAGAAAGGATACATGAAGAGCTAAAGGACTTCCCCAGGACTTTCCTCTAATGGTTTCCTGAGCGAAAGTTTTATTATAAAATAAGTAGGAAGGATTAGTTGTACTTAAAATGCCCACTCGTATCCCACCACCCATCCAAGTCGTACTCCACTTAATTACCCACTTCAGCTTCAACAAATGATTATGTTAGGGGGGATAAGACTATAATATGTCTTTTATAAAAATTCCGTCAAGTACTTGCCAGCAAGTTACTAAAGGGTTTCTTCGGTCATAAGAATTAATTATAATTGTTATTATATATTTGTTTAAACAAAAACATCTATTGTTCACTTTTAAAAATCAAGATGTGCATGTATTATTATTCTTTACTATCTTCGGTATGCGCTTATTGAATTCTTTTAGGGGTAAAATGGCCGCCAATTTGGAAACAAAATATATTTTTGTGAACCAAATTTCAATACCTTTCAAATGATACCCAACTTCGATTTTTCAAATCACAAAAATTTTGGGGCCCCCTAGTTACGCCCCCCTAAAAATTCTAAAATTTTACTTTTTTTAAATCAACTCCTGGAAATTTTATTGGACTACAGAGATTTATATTTATGTATTTTTGCCTTATTTTAGGACCTATTCTAATGGGGTAGTGCAGGGGGGGTAAATTTTGGGTTTGTTTGAATTTTTTGGGGGGTAAAATGGCCGCCATTTTGAAAATGCGATACATATTTGTAATCTACATTTCAATACCTTTGAAATGATACCCAACTTGAAAATTACAAAAAATGTAAAATATTGCGCGGTGATCGCAATTGATCGCAGATCGCAGAAATTTGGAGTGTTAAAGTTCGCAATAGGTTTTCTGTTTTTGGGCAAAAAAGTTTAACTTATATACCAAATTTCAAGTCAATAGCGTCAGTAGGTTGGGAGTTGGGAGATATAATCAAAGTTGCGACGGACGGACACACTACCAAAAGCATAAGGGTTTCTAGGACGACCTCGAAACCCTAAAAAGATTATTATTTGAAACTTTAAAATGCTGTTGGCTATTTTTTTCCGTCAGAACTGTAAATTTGGAAAGCTCTATTTTTCTCGCTTTTCCTCATTAATAATGAGGAAATTATAAATTATAATATTGTGACCTCTAATGCTCCTAATTCCTAAATGTATGTGCATTTATTGTAATCTATCTTTTTTTTATTATTATTAATTCTTTTACTATCTAAAATATTTTATCTATATTTATTAATTATTTCTCATTTATATTTACTATTTTATTTTTATATTTTTGATAATTTATTTCACCTTATTTAGTATTATTTGAGATGCAGACTTAAAAGTTGAAAACTAATTAATGTAAAATAATCATTACATAAATCAATGTTTGATTACCAAAAAATATCGGTCATTAAAAACACTTGAGGGTAAAAAAAATAAAGACATATACACTTTTAAACACCATAAAAGGTGGATTAAGAGGTAGTTTAAAATTTAAATTTTTACTATTACCTTGTGAAAACCATCTAAAATTAGTTTCAAAACTAGACAAAAGAATTGATTTTTTTACGGATTTAAAATGAACTGTAAAATTAAAACAATCAAAATCAACATTTTTACACCAATTTATCCCCTTTTTCGTTAAAATCAAAATCAAAATACGAGCTATTTGCGGTTTATTGACAGTAAAATTATCACAATATCTCTTTCGATTTTTATTCACACTAGAGGTCGACCAAGAAGTCACGGAAATCTGAGGAGTGCGCTAGTGTCGTCATGTACAGTCAGTTTTTAATAAAATAGACCACTACCAAAAAACACAGTGTTGTTCTTTAGTTATTAATCATTTTATTTTTTTAACTTCTATATTTTTTGCTACAGGCAACACTGTACCTGATAAGAAATCACTCCTACTATACGATATCTTAATATTATTATTTATTGATTATTCCTCTTTATTTCTGAGTTTGATTTGTTACTTTTGATTTCCTACCCCATTATTTGTAGCGTCCTTTGTATTTACATCATCCCGTAGATTTGTGGATCGTACGAAAATCGTTTAGTTGTGACTATGACTCGTACTGTATAAAACAAACAAAGCAGGAAACCTAACAGATTGGAAACCTTCCTGTTGTTATTTGTGAGATTTGACATAACTGCGCATTTCATACAAACTAGAATAGCACCCGACTGTACTGACTTCGGCAATAATCGGAAGTTCCGACTTTAAACGAAGCTAAGCTTTCAGTTTCTACCGTGTTGATTACTTCTTGGTCGACTTCTAGGAGGAGTAAAGTGCCGCTATGTATTTGGTTGAAACATTTAATATTTAAATATTTACATTTTTATTTACATATTTTCTCTTTATTATATTTTATATATTCATGATAATATATATTTTTTTTAAATGTTACACTGACACACATACATACCAATATTAATTTATACATGTAACACATCATTTGACCCCAAATGTTTCGTTATAGTTTTTAAAAATATAGATTGTAAAGGGGGGGGGGGGGTGGACAATTAAAGGGAATAACACAGTGAAAATTTATAAATTTTAAATGTAAAATACAAATTTACAATATTGCTTTCTTGTTGTTTAAAGAGCCCCAATTTTTAAACAATCAAAATATTTGGGTTTTTGTAATAGTATGCATAAATGCTGTGAATGTCCTTTTTAACTTCATTTTAATATCACATTAAAAATTGAGAAATTAATGAGTTAATAGTAAAATCTACGTTTAACAAAATGTAACACAATATACGACTGCCTCAAATCACCTGTGACATATATGTTTTACTAAATCATACTAGCCGTTAGGCCCGCGGTAACGGGCAGAATAATAAATATGGTTGAGAAAAAGAGCTGAGAGATAATTAGTTACAATTGAAATAGATATTTAAAGAGATATTTACTGCTTAAATAGTAAGTTTTATGCAGTTATAATTAAAATTAAAACATTTAAATAGGAAGTTTTGTGCTCCGATATTCGTTATATAGGTATGGCTCATTTGGTTAAGTATCTGGCATTCACACAGGAGCCCCGGGTTCAATCCAAGCTTATGGCGCATCAATTTTTAACGTTATAAATCATTTAGAGGTGCGTCGTTGTCGTCGGGACACTACTCGATTATATAAAAGATATTTCATTGAAGACATAATGATAGTCGCATAAATGTAGCGAAACATTTGGGCTAATCTGTATTCAATAGCGTAATTAGGAGACGCATTCAAACAAGATTGGAACTAAGACATTTATACTAGTTTAGTTACTATAAAATATCTGGTTCAACTACTGAAAAGGTGACAGATATTTTATGGTAAAAACTATATTGATGAATAGATTATATATGTAAAGAAAAGAAAGAAGATTATACGGATGAATTGGTGAGTAGTAAATTTATCTGTTTAGAGAATATATGATGTATGTATATTTTTAGCTTTGAAAACAAAATGCATAATAGGTACGTTACGTCTCCCAATTACGCCATTGCATTTGTACTTACTCTGTGATATAGGTGTCTTAAAAGTAAAACTATATTTTTCCGTGGTAGGCTGTGAAATAGTAACTTTAGAGTCTAGAAAACAAAGCTAAAATCAATTTTTTCGTTACGTGGACTTAAAAAATCTTTTCATTACTCCTGGGAGTAAAGAACGTTTTTTTTACGTCCTAGGTTCTAGGACGAAAAAAATTTTTATTGTACTGCAAGAACTTATCAAAACTTCCGTAGGAGCGCTGATTTCTTACTAATGTGGCTCTTAGTACGATTGAATTCCGCTAGATGTCAATGCGTTTTATTTATCTTTTCTTATAGTGTAACCTCTTTTTAAGGTTTCTTTTTTTTAAATCTCAAGTTTAAACTAATATTTGTTATTATTATATTGATTATTGATTAATATTTAATGTTTTTTTATTGTCTGCTACCTCGGAAAAAATAGCATATGCTACACGACTGTGAAGTGTTTTTTCTTTACCTTGGCAATATTTACTGTCTCGCTTCGCTCGATAGTAAATTTAATTGCCGCGGTAAAGAAAAAACTCACTTCACAGCCTAGTAACATAATATACTATTATTTTTGGAGTAAACTAAAGAAAACTCCAAAGTATATTTTTTTTTATATTTAATTCTGAAACTAAATAATAAATGGTAAACTAAATAAAAATGTATTAATTTTCAAGTCATTTAAATATTTTCTTTTAAATTTAATAATTAAGTCGTCAACTAACAATATTCGGGTTTTTAACAACCAAAACGTCATCCAAATATAAAATTCATGAAAAATGAATTTTACATTGTTCATTATTCTCCGAAAAATGAATTTTACATTGTTCATTATTCTCCGAAAAATGAATTGCGTATATGAAAACTAAAATAAAAGCTATCTACTAACCACCACTTATTAAATACATTGATTTTCTGAATACTTCGTCCATTACTTCATTAAAATAATAAATATTATATTATTTATATAACATTGCAAACATTTGCGACAGCCAATAGTAATAAATTGATTATGAAATGTCTTTCTATGAGATAATTCTTTTACTCCGACAACTCAAAAAATGAGCTAAACCTATGATTTATAACAACCAAAATAAAAAACCTATTGTAATGATTACAAACATCTTAATGATTAAATAATCTTTAATTGTTTAAAAATCTACAGCCAATACAATTTAAAATTTTTAAAAGTATTTTCTTCAAAAAATGACTGTTACATCGTCACTTTTTATGACAAAAACTAAATAAAAAATAAATCCTACTCCACTTCTTTAAAATGTCTTCTAAAAAAAAAATAAATAAATAAATAAAGTTTTATGAAAGCCATTATATTGACTGAACTTTCTATGACAGTCATTACATTGGCTGTACTTTTTATGACAGCCATTACATTGGCTGAACGTTTTATGACAGCCATTACATTGGATGAACTTTTTATGACAGCCATTGCATTGTTTGAGCTTTTTATGAAAGCCATTACATGGTGTGATCAGAAAATCATTTTAAAAGAAAAGTTGTTGACGTTAGTTATTTATTTATTTCTCTTTTTTTTGTAAATAAATAAAATACGTTCGTGATTAGCGATTATAAATAATGACTGTTTACTCATTTATATGTAAATTAATTCTTATTGTAATCGATTCTTCTATGTAATTCTTAACGACATTGTGATTAAATGTAAACATAATTCATTAATAAATAATAACTTAAAATAATAAATCACGAAAAAAAGTAACAACTAACTTATTAAGTGTATAACAACTGTTACTTACAAAAATTAGCAAGTAATAATATAATAAAATAAAGATACAAAAAAAAAACAATAACTATTTAACTATCTACTAAAATTGTATTTACGTAGGAAATATTTTCAGCTATGTCAAACGTAATTTTTACGTATTAACTTGAAATTTTAACTGAGATAATATATTAGTTATAAATTGTAGTTCTTCTGTTTTTTGAACTATTTTTGTTATGGCTTAATTTTTTATTCTGATTTATTGGTTCATTTATTTATTACGTTTTGAATGAATACAATTTAACCATCTATGTTATATAGAGAGAAAGAATAACAAATGTTCTTCGCAGTAAAGTTCACGTAAGCTGACGAAGTCTGCAAGTTGGTGGTATGGTATGGCTGTCGAGTGCTACCTCGGCACCTTGGGCTTTGTCAAATTAAGTCAGGTACCTGAAGTAGCGCGCGACATCATACCCATTATACAACATCTTCAAGATACTTCTGTCAACGGAAACAAGTCAACTCTGTAACATCTCAACTTTAAAATGATTTATTATCTCTTGAATTCATGACATAATTATGTAATAAAGATTTAGGATCAGTGGTATATATTAAGATAAATTAAGATCTAAAAATGTATGTACATATCATGGATCTATGATCTATTATGACAGATTATGATCTAAATAGTTATGTAAATATCATGGATCTATAATCTATTATGATAGATTACGATTTAATATTATGGATCTATGGTATATTATTATTAGAACATCATTGAAGTAAAATCAATTATAAGCTTGTATATTTTAATGTGAATCTTGTATGATAGGTTAAAGAGTATAATGTCTATACTAGATTTGGATAGAAATCATCCATGATGTATATTTGTATTAGAATCATTTTTGGTTTATTTGGAAGGAAGCATGATTGATAAAATAAGGATAGAAAGTTTATTGATATATTAGGATGGCAATAATATCATGGATTAAGAATTAAAAGCAAATTTGGTATACTTGGATGGGAACAATTTATTATAATTTATGAATAAAATGCTTATTTTGGTAAATTAGGGTAAAATCTATAATTAATTGGTAAATAATTTGTTCCATACTAATAAGTATGGAAACAATTTATTATAAATTAAGGGTAGAAAGCATATTTGGTATATTAGGGTGGAAACAATTTATTATAAATTAAGGGTAGAAAGCATATTTGGTATATTAGGGTGGAAACAATTTATTATAAATTAAGGGTAGAAAGCATATTCGGTATAAGAGTGGCAATAATTTATTATGGATTTTGGATAGAAAGCATATTTGGTATATTTGGGTGGCAGTAATATATTTTGGATTAAGGATAGATAGCATATTTAGTATAAGAGTGGTAATAATTTGCTAAAATGGATCTAGGATAGAAAGCATATTTGGTATATTGGGATGGCAGTGTTAGTTAGGTTAGTGTAATTTATTCGGATTAAGGATGGAAGGCATATTCGGTATAAGAGAGGCAATAATGTTTTATGGATTAAGGATAGAAAGCTTCTTTGTTATATAAGGGTGGCAATAATGTATTTTGGATTAAGGATGAAAATCATTTATGGTATATTAAACATATGGAAGAAGTTTTAGCGCAGGTGATGTTCCATCGGATTAAAAAAGATGGAAGCATCAAACAATTATTATATACTAATAGGTAATAAAATTNAAAAAAAAAAAAAAAAAAAAAAAAAAAAAAAAAAAAAAAAAAAAAAAAAAAAAAAAAAAAAAAAATCAATAAATAATTCATTGAGTTTTTTAACAAAATGATGATGAAGACACTTCAGCGTAAATCATCTTTCTACTTTATGTGATGAGGAGTTTCGGAGGTGACTCACTTAGATTGTACTTCATCAGGTGCTCTGGTCCTCTGTGTAATTCCAGGCATTTGTTGGAGTACAACTCAGGTGTAGTTGCCCTTTCATCAGTGTTTTCATCACACGATAGATCATCACAGCTGTTCTCCAAATCATCACATCTGTTCTCCAAATCATCCTTCATTTGTCAAGTTATCTCATTTTGATGTCTTTCTAATTTTACTATATTATTGTACATTTACTATTTTTATTGTAAGTAATACTAGATTTTTCACTATATGTTATATACCTCATTTTATCTTGAATTCTGTTATTTTTCTTATGGCAATTTCATTTAATATTATTTAAGACAAGTAACTTCTTTAAATTTTAATGTTAGTTAATTCGTATTATTTAAGATTAAGATTTGGTCGATTATTAGTGCAATTGAGGTTCGTAATTTGGTACGTACTTTATTGTTGAGTAGTTCGGTCTAAATTTATTTTTGATCAACTTAATCTGGGAATGCTCTTAAGCTCTTTAACAAATTACCAATCTTGGGTTAGGCTATTGTGCCATCTGGGATCTGAGAACGCTTTTAACAAATTACCAGCATTAGGTGATAGCGTAATCTGAGATCTGGGGATGCGTTTTACAAATTACCATCCTTAGGCTATTGTGCCATATGTGGCAGGATTAACAAATTATCCTGGGATATGTGGCAGGTTTAACAAATTATTTGAAACTTAATAATAAAGAGGTAAATAAAACTTTTTTTCGTATTGGAAAATGGTAAATAAAACTAACATTATTTTGAATTTCATAATAAAAAGGCAAGTAAAACTCAATATTTGTTCAGTTTATTTTCATAAAACTCGCAGTGATTATACGATGATATAAATGACCGATTTTGATAACATGATTAATATAAGACCGATTATGACGACGTTAGTGTTATCTGTTGACTAAAAATGACATGAGTAACATAACTATATCCTTTTTTAGGTTTACTGAAAATGGCTTGACTAATATAAATGTTTATGTTGTTACTATAATTATATAAAAAAAATATTCAAAATGTTCTATAAGAATAGCAATTTGATCTGATTAAAAGGGGATCCAAAATGGCGGATAATTCATGTTATGGTATCAAATAAAAGGTACAAAAGAGTATATAGACTACAATAATACTCTAAAATATAACGTGTGTAAATTGTTTTAATTTTCCTCGCCATTTTGTCAAAAAGCTTTCAAAATTTTTGCGCCCCCCCCCCCTTCTTATACTAACTAATTTTATGTACGCAATACCAATGAAACCCTATTTTGAAACCCTATACCTGAGACTTGATGTCTAGACGCACAACCATTTTATTTATTTATTCTTTAATTTTTATTGGTTTACGCAACTACAAAAATACCTTGTAATATAATAAGTGATAATAATATTACATATGTTTTGAACTTATGATTAGTGAGGTACGGTTGAATAAAACACAATTATAGTTTAACCAACCGTACCTCACTAATCATAAGTTCAATTCATAATTAACGGTTGCTAATTTGACTTCTTATTACATATGTTGTAGGAATTACATGTAGAAGATAAATTATCAGTAACTACACTTACTTGTAGTAAATATAATAGAAAAATTATAGTACAATAATACTAAATAATGATAAATCAGCTTATAATACATCATACTATATAATATAATATATAAGTTCAAAAGTAGATAATAACAATCGATATTATTATTACAATAATGTTTAAGTATATTAAGATGGGTGCAAAGTTACAAATTTAAACGTTATATGGCACTTCTTTAGATGGTTACTCCCCTAATTAAGAAAACAAAGGGGAGTAACCATCTAAAGAAGGTATACGGAGTATTCTTCTTTAGATTGTTACTCCCCTTATAAAAACATAAGTGTGATATTCCTTGGTCCCAAGTACACTGGACTAAACATCCATTTGTCTTAATAGTAATTTAGTCAAAGCCATTTATATTCTAAAAAAAACACAGGGGAGTAACCATCTAAAGAAGTACCCGTTATATCACTATTTCACTTCTAGACGTTTCGACCCGTCTGATATAAACTGTGAGACATTTAATATCACTTTAGTTATGGTTTAATTAAATATGTTAATTTTTATATGTTGAAAATTTATTTATTGTGTGATTTTGAAACGGAAATAATAATATATTAAATTATATGACATACTCTTATGGAGACAATTTATTTTATTCGACCAAATGATGATTTTATAGCAAACATGACAGACGATCTTATAACAGGGTCTAAACTTCTTTAATTGGAATATTGGATACTCTTATAGAAAAGAGGCCCCTTTTTATCTTTTATATAATCGAGTAGTGTCCCAACAACGACAACGACTACAACGACTCACCTCTAAATGATTTATAACGTTAAAAATTGTTGTGCCATAAGTTGGAATCAAACCCGGGGCTACTGGGTGTAAGCCCGATACCAAACCATTTGCTCTATACCTATGTAACGAATATCGGAGCACAAAACTTCCTATTTAAATGTTTTAATTTTAATTACCTATAACTGCATAAAACTTACTATTTAAACAGTAAATATCTCTTTAAATATATATTTCAATTATAACTAATTATCTCTCAGCTCTTTTTCTAAACCATATTTATTATTCTGCCCGTTACCGCGGGCCTAACGGCTAGTA